>VYZP01075348.1:0-53373 GCA_013400635.1 Hypocryptadius cinnamomeus
TGTGTGGGGGCGGATGGCGGCGCGCCGGGCCCGGGCCAGCGCTGCGTCCGGGCTCGGGAGCGCCCGGGGCCGGAGCGGGCGCCGGTAAACACAAGGTACGTCCGGGGGCCCCTTCGTCCTGGCGTCAGGACCGGCTGCTTCTCGTTACCTGCGCTTGGCGTGCCGTTTGTGCGGTCTGTGTTTTTCTCCGTGCCGGTTCTGGGAAGGCGGAAGGTCTGTGCTCCCTCCGGAGCTTGGCCGGGCGCGTATCCCTGGGCCCGTCCCGTGCCGTGGCTCCGGCTGGAACCCGCGGCCAGAATCGCTTCTCTTTCCTGGAGGCTGTTAGACGCGAGTGCTCCTTTTACAGTATTTTACACAAAAAGGTGTAATTCTCCGAAGTGCAGTTCCTGCTGGACGTGCTGCGCGGTTGGGGCAGCAGCCGCGCCTGTCCCGGGCCCGCGTTCCCGATCGGAGCCGTTCTGGGCCGTGCCCAGCCCAGGCCTCAGGCTGCCCCCCCGTGTGCCCGCAGCCTACAGAGCTTCGGAGCGGTTCGTGCTGAGCGCCCGGAAAGGAGAAGTTTCTCGTCAGAAGGCATTACACTCTGCACGGGTTTTCTTTTCAAGGTTTGATGCAGAATCTGTTGGTGAACCTTTTGCTTTGCTATGTACCGCTTGTCTCATTTTATTCAGCGTTTATAGTCAGTGCTTTAAACTACGGAGTAAGACAAGATGTGCATCAGTTTTAAAAAGAGGCAGTTTTAAACAGGGAAAGATGCTTTAGCTGTACCATTGCAGTAACGGTGCATTAAGCAGTCTTGCTTAATATGACCTCTTGGTTTGGGCAGAGTTACTCTTTGCATATAACAGTTTTGCAGATTATATCTGTTAATGAAATGTGACCCTAATTTCCGTAGAAGACCAGACCAAAAGTTAGTACCATTTTTCTTAATAGTAAATGAAATAATTCTAATCACATCATATTTTTTTCAAGAAACAAAAAGGTTAAGTGATCAAAGCATGTAGCTTGTGCCAGTAACCATGTAGATCTGCTTCTAACCCCGAGAGAGATTTCTTTCCCAGTTTTGGGGAAGTAACTTTGCAATTTACTTTCCTCAAATATATCAGAGCTACTAGGTTTGCTGCAATTTTAGTATTGTCTGTATGTGTTACATACTTTTTTAAGATTCGTATTTCATTGTCTGGTATAATGAAAAACTTAAGAGGTAACAGGCAGAAGAGCTGTGGATGTTTTTAAATTTTCTCCTTTTGCAGTTTCATTAAAGCACTGGCTTAACTCAATTTTCATCCACATGTGCAGATCCATTCGTCCACGAGAAGATGGTTTTGGTCTGCCATCTGCTCATTTGGACATGCTTACGTGATTCAGGATTCTTTGCCAAAGTTCTAAGAGTTCCAGGAGTTTCTTGGAACTCCAGTCATGTGGCAGTATTACCTAACAGTGGAAAGCAAATGCTTCCTCTCTTGAGAATTCCAGGAAAAAGGGAAGTGAAGGATTTTTTTTTTTTTTTTGTGCCAGAGCAGTTGGCTCTTTTTTTCTGAGCAGCAGCAAAGGTGCTTGTGTTCTTTTTAAAAAAATGTATTACTGTGCTTAGTCACATTTCATCTATTCTAAGAATATGAAAAAAACTCAGCTCTTGAGTAATAGTTTTCTCAAGCTCTTATGAGAAATTTGTCTTTCAGGTTTGTTCTTTATTACTCGATGATTAGTGACTGCCCCAGAGAAGGTCACAGAAGAGTCTCCATTCTGATCTTCTATTTTGACTAACAATGTCCTTATCCTTTAATGTCTAAGATGGATATTTTCAGTCAGACAGACAGACTCACCTCTGTCAGACACATGTAATGTGGTCCTGCTGCATGGTTGGTTTGGGGAAGAGAGTATTGAACCACCATCCACAAATACCTTTCAGTGGTCTTTTCTACTTCAGAATCTGGCCAGTCTTATGCAGAACACCTAATACCATTCACGGGCTGAAGGAGATCTCTTCTCTTCTCTTCTCTTCTCTTCTCTTCTCTTCTCTTCTCTTCTCTTCTCTTCTCTTCTCTTCTCTTCTCTTCTCTTCTCTTCTCTTCTCTTTTCTCTTCTCTTCTCTTCTCTTCCTTTGAAATAAAAACTAGCATACTACTTTGGAGCCCTACAGGTGTAAACAGAACAACTGAAGCTTGCAGGCAGCAAGAACACTCTGTCTAGATATGAAACTTAGAAAATAACAAAAGCATGAGAGGAAAGGACCAAAGGGTTGTGTCTTAACAATGTGCTGCTCAACAAATTTTATCCCTCTTTATACTGAAAGCAAAGCCAAAAGCATATTAGTTAGCATGACTTATAAATTTACCAAAATTTTAAATGCCTGGTATCTGTTTGTAGTTACAAGAAAGCTGGTACCCTTATCTTAGGCATTAAGTAGCTACATTGGTAAAAAAAGTCTTGGGGACTCTTGCTATTTTTAAGTCTGAAATTAATTATTTAATCTGTTTTCAATTTACCTAGACAGTTTTGTTATGCTTAGGGACATAAAAGCCACATTATTTTCCTTCTCCAAAGTTGTTCTGGTTATATCATGATTAGGTATGTGTTTTACAACTTTTTAATAATTAATGTTTTAATGAATCTGCATTCTTTTGGAGCAATGCTCAGAGTTCTTTGCTAAAATTCTTTTTTTAAAGAGGTGATACTCAGATTATCAAGGTACTGGTGATAGGACTTGGAGAAAACATTTTAGTCAATAGATTGGACACTTCATTCTTAAGTTCTTTTACTTATCTGAGTGGAATCATAGGGCTTTGGTGACAATGTCACTGATTTTGGTCTAGTGCTTGCCCTTTTTTACCCTTTACATACTAGCAGCCTTTCTTTTCTAGTAGCTAAAGAGAGTAGCTCCACTGCCAATGTCAGTCCCGTACCCTCTGTAATTGAAATTTTGCAGAAAAGTCTTTTAGCGCTCATTTGTGTTCTCCTTATTCTTCTACATGTCTTATTCCATGAGCTAATTTTAGGGGCCAGAGGTGGGAAACAGGTACAGCAGGGAGTCTGAATTCTGACATCTAGCAGAGTGGTAGGAAAAACTACACCTTTACCTTAACTGAGACAGGGATGTAAGCTTATTATGTTTTCTGTTGGCAGAATTGCATCACAGTTTTTCCTACTGAACCTGACCATTGTCAATAATGGCAAGACTCCCAAGTGCTGCACCATATACCCTGTGGATCCTTTTCTTTTCATATACAACAAATGAAGGTATGTTTGCCAATATTTTAAATTATTATAGTGAAGTTTTTCTTGATAGCATTTTTCTATGACCACTAGGTAACGCTGTTACCACTAATTAACTACTATAAAATTTGTAACTTCAAATGTCAAAAGTATCCCTGTACTAGAAAAAAATCTTAGATTTTTTTTTAATTTTTATATTGACCTTTTCTATGTGGACAAAAAAACCTAGAAATTGGCAGAAAGGAGAAACAGGTTTGGAAAGCCATCTCCTCCTTCCCCAGCGTCTGATCTGCACTGGACACCTCGCTGTGAGGCAGGTCTCTGTGGCCCAGGCAGCTCTGCAGGAAGCTCCAGTGTCCCCTGGCTGCTGTGGTTTGCTGGGGCCGCGGGGGAGCCGCGCCCGCAGAGCCGCTGCCGGTTTGTGCTCTCCACGGTCTGCAGGGACTGGCTGGAAAGCACGCTGGGCTGGACTAGAGCAGATTGGGCAGGCCTGTGTGGGACGTGGCAGCTCTGACTCGCCCTGCCTGGGGCAGACAGGCACCGGGATCTCTGGTGTGTCCCTCGCCCCCGTTCTGTCGGCCTGCAAGCGCGTCCAGTCCGAGTGCTGCTGGTTCCTTAAGGGTTGTTTCATGAAGCTCACTTGGCAGAAGCTGACTTCCCATACCCATAAACATAGGTTGTTTTCATTGCATCTTTTATGATGTTAGATTAAAAATACTAATGAGATATATATATATATATATAGTAGTGGTTTTCAATAATGCATTTTTATTTTCTGGAAAATGAATCTCACACTTTGCTTTCTGTATTTTTTTTAGCTAGTTCCACAGTAGTCTATGGTTTCTTAGATCTTGTTTTGTTTTATAAAGCAAACCAAAATAGTTAAAAGACAATTTAAAGTACCCTGTCTCTAAAAAAGAAGATTTATTAGCTATTGTCTTACATACTATGAAATAGTGCAATTTGAATTAATGAGAAGGATCAAGGTTTGCAAGAACACATTGGGGATTGTCTGGTCTAGGTAATCCCACCTTTTCATTTCCCTAAATGATCCTTATCAAAGTTTAATTTTATTGTGGGGTTTTTTTGGGTTTATTTGCCTAGTTAACTATTCATTTTAAGTTTCTTCAGCATTGTGTACTCTTTGAGGATTAAAAAAGAAATTCAGTTTTTCAATTCCCTCTTTTAGCTATACAAAGTCAAAACAAACCCTGTACTGTATATGGTTTCAAAGGGAAATTCTCAAATATCTGAGCTTTTTGAAAAAAATATGGTGTACCAGAGATGAAAAAGTGAGAAGGTGAGAGGAAAAGAACAGAGAATATAATTTAGAGTTCTGAAAAGACAAGACAGCACTGAATGGGAAGATAAAGTAAAACTGTTAGTCATCATAGCTTAACACAGCAGGAAGAGCTTTGTTTAATTGAAATATTCTTGAAAGTGCAAGATGATTAACAGATTGAAAAATAATGTCATTCATCCTTAAGGGCCTTAACTTGATAGTACTTCTGTTAAAAGTACATTTTAAGGTGAGAAAAAGAAACTAGCAATAAAATTACAAGTGGCAACCAAATATAAACAACATCAACAGGGTAATGATTAATGTAAAATAAAACGCAGTATGACTCTTAAAGTGTTGCAGAAGTTTGACTTGCTGCTTTTTTTATGAGTGTTAAAGAATTAGGTACCATGCAGGAAAAAAGGGAACCTAACATGGGTTCCCTAAAAGGGAACTGTTATCCAGAAAGGACATAACAGCAATAGTTCTTATCTACAGGATAAATATTTAGCCTTAGTAAGTAAACCAAAACATTTTCTAAGTATTTGAACACTAATGAAACCATGAATCACAGTCAGTTCTAGGTTTATAAGCACTTAATATACCAGACAACTTAGAATCCAAATTTTATAGATTCCATTGTGCTCTATATCATATCCACTAAAAGGTATCTGGCCATCACATTTTACATTTGCAGATCTTGTACTGTATCAGAGTATGCAGAAGTTGGACCATAGTAAATAACAGAAGTGGACTACAGAAAAGTAGAAATGTAGGGAAGTACCAAATGAAATTTGGTACTTTCAGCAAAAAAGGCATGGGAGGAATAATCTGAAATTTAGATAACTGTTGGAAGGAATAAGCCTGTGAAGCAGAAGTGGCTGAAGGACAAAGACCTTGCAGGATGTGAATAGTTGGCAAATGAGTCTTGAATTTGCAATGTAAATGACAAGCATGGAGGGTTGGTAATGTACTGGGCCATGTACACAAAATTTGGTCTTGTATAATTGCCACACAAAACCTTCTAGCAGAATCCCTTTGAAAATTCTCAGATAATCTTAATTAATAGGATTAAAAAAAACAGGTATTTTAATTTTTTTAAGGGGGATTGACATGTAAAGCAGAAAAGGATTTATATTTGTACAGGTTGTGCAAGAAAAGGGAGATACTGTTATTATTTACCTGTGAAAGAGAAGTCAAACATCAGAAAAGGCAAATAATGGTCTTGGATGATAGAAGTATTAGCTCTTTCTAGCTACTTTCTTATAATCACCTTCCAGTGTCCAGAATCAATATTGGGTTGGCACATGGTTAGTCCAAATAACAACATGGCCTTACTGTCACCTAGCTTCTCCTCTTCTGTTCTGTGTATCACTCTTGTGGAGCACATTGAAATAAAGGCAAGTGAGGCTGGAAGGGATACTGAGTATTGTGGATTCTATTTCCACTTCCAGTTCTAACAAAGATATTTTGACCACTATATTCTATTTTTTGGTTAAATACCGCTAGTGAAAATAGTTATGAACTTGAACACTGGGTTCGTGTACCTCCTCAGTGCCTGGCTCAGTGTGACTTCATCTCTCCTCGGTCTTGAATGCTCTCTTAACAATGATGAGTAGAAGTCAGAGCAGGAAGTACTGAGTGGAATGAAGTAAAGGTATATATTAGAAGAAGGACTGTGTGAGGAAGGTGTTCTAGGCACTGGGGAGCTGCTCTGGGAACATGCTCTCCCATGCATTTGGGAAGCTTAGAACCTTTTACCTTAGTTGTAGGTAAAACATGAGTCATGACTGTAAGCAGTGATCCTGGTCTGACTGTTAATTATCTGCATTTTGGGTTTTGAACCTTTTGTATTTAATGCTGTTTTGTAATTTAATGCTGACATGTTTTAAATAGAGCTATTGCAATTGGATTTTCTGTTCTTGGAAGTCTGTGTTGGCTGAAATGTGCCTTTCTATCTCAATATTACTACTGCATACTCTTCCTGTTCAAGACCATAGACATTGTCTCCAGAAAGGCAGAGACAGTCTGAGTGTCTGTTACTCTTTCCATTTACCCAGACACAAAAAATAGCAATGTTTTCACTTAATTTGTAGAGGTGTGGCAGCTCTGTTTAGATGGAAAAGTTAGTATTTCTGCTTAGTCCTATATAGTCTTCTGAATCTCTCGCTCCTCATTGTATGCTGCTTTCCCCTAGTTTTGACTGCGGGACACATACAAGAATTTGCATGCTTCACTGACTATGACAAAGAGCTGGTTTGTCACTGGAAGGTGCCTGCACAAACCAATTGTTCCAAAGAATTCGTGCTCTACTACAGCAAGGAAACTTCTGTGTTGTAAGTGTTTAATAAGATGTTACGTTGCCATTGTTAGAGTTTCATATATCCTATAGCCACTATCTGCTTTAATTTCCTCCCTCTACTGTGGGTGTCTGGGAAAAAAATTACTTCAGATTATTCCTCTTAAAGTAAAATGGATTATTTCCTTTTAAGTAAAATGGGTTTCTGCAGTTAACAGCACCCTCAGTTCAGTGGTCTACTCTTCTGTAGAACTTTCTGCTCCCTTAGGACAGAGGAGGGATCAAGTCCTACTGGTAGGAGTGGTAGGGCTCTTAGAAGTTTACAAAACCTTAACTTCATGCAAAATTTTACCTTCTTCATGAGAAATCTTTCTTGATTCACTGGTCTGTAGCCTGTGTGAAAGATACTTTCCACTGAAGGCCAGGTGATTGTCTCTGCATACAGCGTAGCTCCTTGTTCAGGCACAGACTGTTGCCCCTGTTCTGAGCCCGGCCAGTCATCATCTCTTACACAAGAAGATGCATCTGGGTTCTCCTGTCCCTTTCTGCATGATTTCACCATGCCAACATTCAAATAACCTTGCTGATACACTGCAATTAACCTGTTCCTATACTAACAAGCTGTTAGTATGTTCCTTTGGAAGCTGAAGTGTGACAAATGGTTGTATTTGGGATCAATCCTTGGCCTTTCTGCCAAGTTTTTAATTTGTGTGATACAGATATCCAGGGGGTGGCTAGGGAGGGTGGGTTGTTTGGGGATCTCAGTTTTGTTTTGGAAACATTTTTGGGAACTGACTTGTCTCAGTCCTGATTAGTTATACATGTTGGGAAACTTGATTTCACCTTTTCAAGGAATAGTGTGTCACATTCTCTTAAGCATCACAAAATTTTGCGCCTGTTTTTTAGAAACAAGTGTGTTCCTGAGAATGAAAAAGACAGTTTAAGGTGCACTTGTACAATATATCCGGAATATTTTGTATTCGGCCTCACATATATTCTAGCTCTGCAATTCAATGGCACTGATTCGTGGAATTACAATGTTACACCAGCCCTTGTTGGTAAGAACTTGTTTACTTTGTCACTGGTGCATCTGGCTCAAGTCTTTGCAATCCTAGCTGACTTCTCATTCATGTCCCCAGAACAGTTTTTGCTTGTCAGAGGTGCAAAATGTCATGGTAGCTTAAATGCAAAATCCATTTGTTTTAGAAACCTGATTCTGGATTAGATTATTAAGGAATTAATGTAAGTAATGGGGAAGGCAGAGAGTGATTGTTCCTCTAGCTGTACCCTCTCAGCTGCGAGCCAAAAGGAGTTTAGGGACTTAAATTATCTTTAGTGCTTTTTACTTGTGGCTTACAAGAGGAAGAGGAATCATGCTACTTTCAGTTTCTAGAAAGAAACTAGGTTATCCCTACTGAAATTCTTCCCATTCCTGTCTCTGTCATACTCTGATTTTTCACACTAGTTGAATCATGCCAAATGAGCAGGAGATTTTTTTTACAGTAATTGCTGTTGGATTTTAACAGCTAGTGATAAAAAAGTTAGAGACTGCTCCTAAACAGGACAGAGTGTAGACACAGTTCGTGTCTCCACCTAGACCCCCCAGTCTGGTGAGAACAGCGTGCTTGTTGGTAACGCCTGTCACCTTAAACACTCAGAGAAACCATTTTCATACCTTAGGCAGGCCAAGGAGCTGGTTCTCTTCAGAATACTTGATTGATGCTGGTGCTTATCTGCCAAATAAGCAGAAGTCCACATTGATTTTCAAGAGACAGGGAGCCAGGACAGCTTGGCTGTGATGTTGGAGCTCTGTGCCCACTTGGCCTCACAGCTGCTACTGTCAGGGCACAGGTCATTCCTGTTTCTCCAGGCTGAAAGCTGCATCCAGTGCACTAAAAGGCTGTGCTTGCAATTGGTTCAGCCAGCTTGAGGAATCAGTCCTTAATAAATACCCTCAAGTTGCTCAGGTTCGGCCTCTCTATTCTTGTGCTACAGCATAGTGAAAAGGGCTAAGTGCATTGACTGTGATGATATTCTGGTCTCTGGTGAATGCTTCTCTCTCTGCTTCTCTCTATCGGTGCTCTCCCATTACCCTATTCTGTATTTTTTAACATACAGTTAAGCCGAGAGCCCCCAAAAATCTTGCCATTGAGAAAGCTGAAAATGGTAATTTCAAGCTGAGTTGGGAGGAGAGCTACTCTCATCCATCCTTTCTGTCTGGACGGGCAGTCATCTATGAGGTGAAATACTGGAGGAAGCAGCACCCGACAGAGGTAAGAGACACCCAGTCTCTTCATTTCCTCTCTCCAGAGCTTTAAAGTTTAAAAAGTCCTCTAGAAAGTCACTTCATTTATAATAATGTAAGGGCCAGCCAGAGTACAGTGATCCTGATTACACACTTGCCACATTCACTTTGCCCCCAAGATGGTTCAGCTGGGTGTCAGAGAATTGAAACTCTTCTGACTGCCACCCCAAAATGGTCTGCTGCTTGCAGTAGACAGGGCAGAGATTGAAAATACGATGCTTCTGTTCCTTGAACTTCATTTTCTCCTTAGACATCGGGAAGCTGGAGGTTGATGGCTCTGTGGGGCAGGTGAGTTCTGAATAATCTAGCATTTCTGGGCTGGGCTGCTTCTGGTAGCAGAAGAACATGCATGGTGGCAGGTAACAAATGCCACCTGCTGATGACATGAACTGCAGTATCATACACAGTCATTAATTTGTTCATTTGTGAAAGGTCCCTGAAACACATAACACTATTAATATGTAGTTGCTGTCACTAACCCTTCACCCTATAAAGAAATCAAAGTGAACTTTCTCACTTTTTTTTCAGGTTTCTGTAAAAGCAATTAACTACCAGGCAAAAAGCTTTGAGATTACTGCAAGCTCCTTGAAGAGAGGCTATGATTATGTTGCAAGTGTCAGGTGTAACTACGTGGACTACCCAGCCTACTGGAGTGAATGGAGTGAAGAAGTTGAATTTTGCTATGGTAATAGTGTCAGAAATAACAGATTGGTAAAAGGATGGTATACAGTCTTACATACTCTGCTGCTCTCTTGGAGGAGAGTTGTGGACTCATAATCTTCATCATTTTGAATGTAATGTGAATACATCTGTAAAGGCTTCCAAAGACACTAAACATAGATAGGCAACTCTTTGGGAAACTAAGGAAGAGAAGACCAAGGGAGGTTGGATTGCTTAGCCTTGTGAAAAACAGGCTGAAAGGAATCTGTTTATTCTCTATAAATATTTCATGACGTAGAAGAGATATTTGAACTAAACAGAAACATTGATGTGAGAGCAAGTGAGTATAAATTTTATATATATATATACGTATGTATGTATGTGTATATATATATGTATGTATGTATGTGTATATATATATATATATATATATGCTGCAAATAATTCAATATTTTAATAGTGGTAGGAGGGTTTATAAAAACCCCTGTAGAGCAACAGAAAGAACAAGAAACATAGCTGCACTAGGGTGACAATGATAATGCCATTTTAGGCGCTGTGTGATAGCCCTTGTCCCTGAGGGCTGGCAGTGGCCTCGCTGTCAGGCACCCTGGCTCTCCTAGCTCCTGCCACACCCAGCAGCTGAGCACAGACCTGTGCCAGGTCTCTGACACACCACGCACCATCACTGCTGGCAGCTGTGGAGGTCTGTTGTTAACATGCTGGAAGCTTTATTTTACATCCTCTAAAAGAGCATTTTTTTGAGTTGCAGAAGAGCAGCAAATAATTTGGTATTGTTGGTGCTTGCATTATACATGTAGACATTTGCTTGTTTAGCAGATTACCAGGTGAAGGCTGAAGACATTTTGCAGATGGCTGTGCCCACATCCTGCATACTGATCATGGCAGGATCCATAATTTGTTACTTCTGTTTCACCAAGTAGGTATCCTGCTTGTTACAGAGTTTATAGAGTAACAGTTTATATGGATATCAGTATTGCTACTGGTTAGACAAATGTCTGGTAGCACAGAAATCTAATGGTTTGGGTTTTCTCAGCACCTTTATCTAGCTGTCTGTGAGCAGAGATTTTATAAACACAAGTCAGTTTTATAAATTGTCATTTTCTGAATAGTCTTATTAATCTTACTAGAATAGGCTTATTATAGTAGGGGTTGTCAGTTTTGGACCTTGGTCTTTGCTGGAGTTCAAGTAATGATGGCTAAAAACCTTTATTTCTTTCAAAATTTTTTAAATGGTAATGTGAAATTTTTAAATGGTAATGAGATCCTGTCTATTTCACACATCCTTTTAAACATGATTAGAAGAACAGGTGACTGTTGTTGTGCAGAGCAGTCACATACCAAACCTACAAACATCTTTGCACTGGTTTGATGAAAATCGGGAGATGCCCAAAACGAACACTTTCTGTTGCTGCAATGCAGATGTTTAAGAGGGAAAAGAGAACAGAAGAGAGAAATGTACACTGATTAAACCCAAGTGCAGTCAAAACAAGTTATTTTCATTCTTCCCTTGCAGAGTGAAGAAAGAATGGTGGGATCAAATCCCAAATCCAGCAAAGAGCCAATCAGTTGTAAAAAATGTCAAGGTAATTTAAAAGCTTTGCAAAAAATACCTTTTCCTGATCATCAGAAGTAGAATATATAGTAAATTCTATTGTCTGTCTAGTGTGAGGGATACTAAATACAGCTCATATGTGTCCTAAATCCCATTTATATCTTTATTAGTTTTCAGTTTTGTGCTATTTTGATGAAATTAAGTTCCCATTCCAGGACTTAAAGCAGAGTCACATGGAACAACAAATGTAAGTAAGATTTAAAAAAAAATCCCTCTGCTTTACAGCATAAAATTGTTTCCTGTACCATAAACATTAGCTGTCCTTTCCTTTTGACTTCCAAAAACAGAAGTTGCAAGAACTGTCTGGCTCGAAGTTTGTCAAGCCAAAACTTCAAGGGAAAAGATAACATCAGAAATGTTGAGAAATCTTGCAGTTGCCACAGCAAGTCTGAAGAGTGGTTGCCAAAAGGCAGCAGTGCAGTTTTAACCCCTGATACAATACCGGTTGAAGAGTGTATAGAAATCTGTGTCTGTTTAACAGACAGTGAAACTGAGAGCCAAGAAGAAACTGGCAACCAGATCACCATGTTTGAGCCTTGTGAGAGCAGCATTGGTTCTTTCAGAGAGCACCCTGAACACAATGAGTTACTAGCTAACATGTTTGATGCACTCCTGGCAAATGAAAATGACATGCAAGACAATAAAGGCCCAAACATCCCCACAGCTGAGAGGAAAACCTTAGAGAACATTGGGTCAGAAAATCCATCACAGCAAAATCCAAAAGAAAGTGCAGCCCAGAGTCCGCAACCATGTGGTATTTCTCATACAGCTTCCCTTTTCACCAAAACCTCTCAAGATGACTACAATTGTAGTACAGCCAGCAAAGAGTCAGAACTATCAGAACAATCCTTTGAATCTGGCTATCGGAGCTCCAGCATAAATTCTGCTTCTCTGGATGCAAGAGATCTTCAAGAAATTGTTCATCAAAGCCGTTTTCTATGTCATTCTGAAAGTGAGCTTGACTCTTGTGTCCTGACCCAGGAGTCTACAAATAAATCATTGTTTGGAACCAAAACAGACAGAATAAACAGCCCTGCAGACAAGAGTTTTGATACCCTTGTGTCTGCATCCACAGGGTTGTGTGGTTCTGCCTACAAGAGCTGTGACACCCTTTTGTCTCCATCCCTGGAACCCTGTGGCTCTGCCTACAGGAGCTTTAATATGCTTGTGTCTGTATGCCAGGAACCAAGCAGCTCTGCATACAGGAGCTTCAGTGCCCTCATGTCTCAGTCAATGGCTAACAGTAGCCTGACTCTGGGCTTTGAAAGCGTGCCTTCCTCATCGCCTTTGAGACAACTGTCAGAGATGCCCGAATGCAGCTGCAGAGATCAAAGTGCTCAGCCTGCTAGCAATCAGATGTGTTATAACAACTACAGATCTCCCAGCACTGAGCTTGATTTTCCAAACACCTGTTCAGAACATACTGATTTTCCATCTTTCTCCACACATGCACGTGAAGGTGCTTCAGCTTTTCTTTCAGAGGAAGAAATGCATAAGCAAGTAATATATCAAAATGTTCAAAGGAAAGCCAATATAATTTCTTGCCCCATTGCACCTCAGCCATCTGGCTATCAGCCTTTTGGTAGTGCAGGTAAATGTAATGGTCTATACTGGGACAGTGACAATGAGGTTATGTCTACATCACTATATGAATCCTTCATTAATCTGTGCAACAACCTGAGTGAAGCATCTCCAGATACTGCAATCTATGAATCTGACCCGAGGATAAAGGACGGTGTGTGTTTGACTGTTCAGGGTTCTGACTGCCCCATTGTCCCAGGTTTAGCATCTAGTGAGAATGACACACAGACTAGTGACAGCAGCCCTTGGATCAACAGCACTAATGAACTGTATGGTGATAGCAATGATGAAAATACCAGCAGAGATGAACAGCTGCTGCATTTGTTAGAGATGAAATGTCAAGATTTAAACAGCAGAGAAAGAGCTACAAAGGCAACAAAATGGAAAAGCTTTAACCCTACTGGTAAAGTAATGCAAGAGGGTGGTGATAACAGACTAAAATAGTGACTTCCACTGCCACTCACACAACCACTTGAGGGAACTTGGAGATGCAGAGAGAAGTGAAAAGGTGCTGAAGCATGCAGATGGGGGTGGGGGGTGTGTCTCAGCAGTCAGTTTACCAGCATCACTGAACAGTATTGGGCTAAACTTAGACAGAAAAACTGCAGAGCCCCTGGAGCTCCATAGCTCAGACAAGGTGCTACCTTGTCATTTTGTGAGTAACTCCTGTCCTTCTGACTCTCACACCATTCACAGTGAGGACTCCAGACTGGCACTTGCAGTTAAAAAAAAGACCAGTAGAACTATTAATGGAAAACAGCAGGAAAAATGAGAAAAAAATGAAACTTTTGTGCGAACCCTTGCCCGAGAAGACAACTGCTGTATGGAGGTAGCCTAGCCACATTTGCCAAGACTGAACTAGTCTTTGGAAATAAACTGTATGGCAAGTTGAATTGTTGTTTGTTATTTCAATCTTGACTGAAGTGAGGGCTACTATAGGTCATCCATGATTCACTGGGTTGTTGCACTTATGCCTGCCTGGGACTGGCAGCTGGGACATGATGCAGACCCCTGGGCACAGTTGGGTTTGGCACCCAGCAGTGGCAGCCACAGCTCTGCAGGGACAAAGTCAGAGCTGGTGTCTGCAGCTGTGAGAAATCTCTAAAAGGGAGCAGCAGCTGCAGGAAGCAGGAGTTCTTAGTACAGCTCTTGTGGTTTCTGCCCTGGCTGTGTGTTGCTTGGGAAGCACACAAAGGTTACGTGGAATGTGCTGACACACCTGAAAGTGGGATATGGGTGCAGGTCCAAAGGGAAGGCGTTTGATTTATGACACAGCTTCCATATTACTTCTTTAGGGGTGGGGGATGTTGCCCTGTGTGCTTAGCCCTGGCATGGGGTCTGTGTTTCTATACCTGCGCAATCAGGACCTGAAGTAAAGATTACCATCATTTGCACTTACACAGTGCTATTATTGATGATTAGTTTCTTATCTTGTAGAAACAAGCAGTTTCTTCAGCAGCTGTAAAAGGAATCAGGGATTTCTAAGCAGTGTTTCTTCCCAGAAAGATTATCCAGTGTGTGGTCCAACACCCTACCTTAGTGAAACACTTTTTTTAGCTTCTTGTTCTTGTCCAGTCTGAATGGGAATTAGCCTGCACCTTAAAGGCAGTATGTACTTCTTGTTGGATAATTATTCAAGAAGTTTTACTGACAAGTTTTCTACAGCATAATTATATATTTCAGTATGGTAAATTCCACCCTAGTGTGTTGGCAACAGCATAAAACAAATAAGAACCATTAAGTAATGGAGTTTTTCTATTGAAATGTATACATTTATTCTCATTTAGAAAATTCTATTTGTATTGCTATTCATAAGGAAGGAAACCATAATGCTAAGCACAGCAACTGGTAGTGCAAATCTCTCTTCCAAGTTGGTAAAGTAGTAGAAGTGTCTATGTAGGGACACCATTGGTGCTTTCTTTCCCTTCTACACCTGTGCTCTCTCTTGTGTTTTTTGTGAGAAGAAAGATTTTGTGTCCATGAAGGCTTGTGCTTGGCTGGAGAGGTCTACTCAGGCCAACTTTGCTGCAGTGCTTGCTTCTCTGCTGAGCCCCAGATCTATTCTGCCTTTCCCTGGCTTTTTTGTTCACATAGCACTCCAGTTGCACATTTCCATGATGGTTTTCTGTGTGGAGTTATTCTTCCCTTTCTCTCCCTTCACTATTTCTCTGGTGAAATGAGTGAGGAAGAGCAGAGAAGGGGGATCCCTGTTCCTATGTCTTTGTATAACCCAGAACTGGAGACAGACAGTGGGGTTGAGGGGGCAGCTGTCTGGCTCATCCTCTCCCTGCAACAGGCATGGTGCCTGGCTGTAGTGTGAGCTGAGTTCCCTGTTCCATCCTCTAATCCTGCCACTTTTGCCATCCATAGCTATTGCCAGGCTGTGAAACCCAGATGGGTTTCAAGTGACAGATTTCTAGCCCAAGCTGGTGATCTGCCCCTTGGGTGGTGAGTGGGAGTTGTGACTTTGAGCTGGCAGTGAGGGGTCTGAACTGAGGTCACCACTTGGGGACCAGCCTGTGCCTGCATGCTTATACAGAGAGAGGCAGCTCACCCTCCCAAGAGAGGAGCTTTGGTACCCTCGAGGCATGTCCTATTTGCGAATGGAGGGCTCCTGCCAGGACAGAGAATTACTGATCATGGTAAGCATATATTCATTGGTTTCCAGTTTGTTTTGAAAGACTGCTGTGCAAGTGAAGGCTTGTGCCAAGTTTTAGCCTAGTTATAGTGCCATTTATTACTTGCTCACGATCACTCCACCTCCACATCTTTCTCACCTGTCTGTCTACCAAATACTAGCAACCTGACTCACCATGAGTGAAATAGGTTCCTGAGAAAAAAAAGCTGGTGCACTCACAGTTCAGGAGAAACTAGTTCAGATACATTCCTTTTCCATTGCAGAAATGCCACAGGCTTGGCTTCTTTTAATTTTCTTCTGAACAGAGTTGGCTCCTTGGAAATACGCACCTGTAAGGATCAGCTGTTGGCAAATTCCCATCAATCATGAGGTTTATCATTGCCCATAGAAAACTAACAATAACCACACAACAAGGGTGATCCTAGTATAGAGCAGGACCTTGAGGGTGTGGTGTCAGGTTCTTGGGGGCAGGGACAAGTTAATTTAGGGTGAAGGAAGGGTCAGCTTTTTAAATAGCTTGACTGCATCTTGCTTTGTGACCCTACATTGCTGAGGCAGGGTCCAGGGATGTCCAAGTGTTCACCCACCACGAGCTACAAACTTTACATAAGAAAACCAGTTCTTTTAAGAGTTGCAATGATAGGCCAAAGGAACAAAGGGTTTAGAGAACTAAATGAGAGGGTTGCAACTCCCAAAACCCTGCTCCCCAAGGTTTACCTCTGAGCGTGGAATTATGTGACAAAACTCCTTAATGAAGAGAGGCTGAGAGAACAGTTTGTTTTCTCCTAACCGGGTCTTCTCTGTCGAAAACCTTTTACAGAGCATGATTCTTACAGTTTGTGTTCTAGCCCTCACAGAGGTACTTCCAAAATGTGTTATTTTGTATGCAGTTACTTTTACAAAAAAATAGGTAATTTTTATTAATTGTTGGGAGAACTATGCCTGGGCAATGCCCAGGCATGTGTGCCCATGCATGCACACAAACACACAGATAATTTCTCACCTCTGCAGATTGCTGAATACAAGGTCTGCCCCAGGCTCCCACGTGATGATGTATCTTGGTCTCACATTACCCGGAATTTTCGTTTCTTTCAGCATGCTTCTGTGACTGAGACCTTGCAGTCATGGCCACAGTCCTCGAGGCCTCTCCTACTGCACCAAAGTCACAAGGTCAGAAGGTAAAAAAAGCAGGGAGACCAGTGAACTGGTTTGGTTTTCAACTGCAGGACTGTTGTCTTTCTAAGCAGATTGCTCCAAAGCAAAAGAAAAACACCAAGTGAGGAAGAGAGCACTTTCCAGATTCCTCACTAACACAACCAAAGTTAAAGCCTAATGGCCATACATTGGCCTGTTTTCCCAGAGTGCCTAATAACAGCTATCAGTAGAACAGCTGGATTGCTAAATCCTGAGTGTTTTCATTCCTTGTGACAAGCTTGTTGAGAGGAACTTTACATCTCTGCAGAACTCTCACCAAAGGCACTTTGCTCTATTTGTCCTTTTTGCTGTCCTGCTTCCAATCTGCCCCTCCTGTGGTTTTCTGTAACTTTGAAATGTCCATACTGTCTCTTCAGTAAGACTGCAAGATGAAAGAGAAGAAAAACTGGCAACAGCCCTAGATGAACAGAATGGGGAACTGGCTGCTGTGGCATGTTTAGCTGCACGAGGGGAGGAGCAGCCATTTTGGTCTTTTTTTGCTCTTAGCCAGAATGCTGTCTATAAAATTGACCATCTTTGCATGAGACCTAAGATTCTATATTCTGAATGCAGAGAGGCAATTGTCATGGCAAGAGCTGTTACAGTATAGCCTGTGAGTCACAATCTGTCTTTGGTACAGGGATTACTGTGCTAGACCTGCCCCAGTCCAAGGAGCATGGCAGGCATCCTAAGGATCTCCTGTCCCAGTTTAGTGATGGATCAGCCATTTCCTTCATCCTGTCTCTACCCAATCGTAAAGAGCAGGGCTTTCATAACAGTGTGGTATTTGTCCTCTGATTGAAGGCTACAAAGTTGGTGACTAATACGTGGCACTGGGATTTTCCTACTACTGTTTCCCCAGCTCTTAGAAATGGGGAAATTCGCTATAAGCTGAAGGGTTTGAGGTTGACTGCTTCTCCCCAGCTCAGCTACTGCTGGTTTCACTTGCAATGAGCCACCCACACAGCAACAAGAATTATAATGAGGTGAGAAAGCACTGGACGGCGTTGTGGGGGTAGAATTTCCATGCCTGGGTCAGCCTTATAACCAGTCCCCAGTTCTTGTTTTGATGCCCTAGGGAGTTTCTGTGAGAACCAGATGTGCATTGGCCATGGCTGGCCAATGGAGCCAGTGCCTGTGGTAAACAGCCAGCTGAGGTCTGGAGGGGCTGCCTTGTACTGTGCTGCAAGTGCTGACCAGTGCACATGTCTGGCAGGCCCTGGGCTTGAAGGTTGTGCAGGGCAGTTCATTGCTGAGTGGTCTTCCCCCTCCACTACCTGGCTGAGGTGCTTCGGAAAACACATAGCATGCTCCTCCACAACATGATGGAGGGCAATGAAGCCATGAAATGCCTTGTTTCCTCTACTACAGCAGGAATTAGGATACACAGTTTGGCCTGTGCTGACTATTTCATGGCCTCATTCTGAGCTGTGCTGTGCCCCTGCAACAGACACTCTTGTTCAGAAATATTAGGAATTCTTCCCACTTCTGGTCAAGCTGCCTTTGCTGTTCTTACAACTTAAAAACCTCTGGCTCTGCTCCTATATTGGGTTTGTGTAGGAAGATTTTATAGTGGAGGGGGGCTACAAGGGTGGCTTTTCTGAGAAGCCACTCCCTTCCTGCCTTTTCTCATAAAGACACATCACATTGCTGCCAGTGACATGGGAAGTCACCAAATGTGTTAGGACTGCATGTTCTGTGGTTTACAGATGCAGCTGGCCACCCCCCTGCAGCTTGCTGTGTGAGGCCTCTGCTTTGCACATGCTGCCACAGCCAGAGGTTGAAGACAGCTGGTGTGTTTTTCACCCTGTGACAGGTGCTGGAAGCTGCCTAAGGCACACTCCATTGCTGCACCAGCCCCAAGCGTGGAAGAGCTGCAGCCAGGCAGGATAGGTGGGTCATGCTGATTTTTGACAGCTGTAGTAAAACAGAGCTCTATGAGATGCAGATGAGGATCTTGCCATAAACAGCTGTGTGCCAGGAGTAGAGTTCTGGTATTGGTGTATTCCCAGTTGCAGAGATCTGGGGACAAGCTGATCGATGTTGCCTTAAGGGGGTCAGTTTCTGCCAACCTGCATGGAAGGAGCAGGGAGTTCTGCCAGCGCTTCCAGCTCAGGTGAGCACTGTGGGAATGCATGA
This sequence comes from Hypocryptadius cinnamomeus, assembly GCA_013400635.1. Classification (NCBI taxonomy): domain Eukaryota; kingdom Metazoa; phylum Chordata; class Aves; order Passeriformes; family Zosteropidae; genus Hypocryptadius; species Hypocryptadius cinnamomeus. The sequence goes on from VYZP01075348.1 coordinate 18,942, forward strand.
GTCTGCTGACCTTGTGCAGAGATGCTCTGAGCATGCTTTGCATGGTGCAGCTGCAGATGTTGGGTTCGAGCCTGAGCAGAGCTGTAGGTTTCTGTTCCAGATGGTCAGGGTGAGTTCACAAGCACAGTCATTCCTGTTTCTCTTTACCAGCATGTGTTGGGTGATTTCCTAAGAGAAGATACAAGCCTCTGTGCAATCTCCTCCATGTGAGCAAGACGTACATAGCCACAGCTCTGTGAAGGTAAGCTCTTTTCCTCTGGCTAGAGCCAAAGTGATGTCCTCTTACTACAGCATTCATGCAGTATGAGTTCAGTCTTGATGGATATTGGGGAAAACAAGAGGCTGACCCCAGTGTTAATGGCTACAGATAACTGGCAAAGGCAGAAGGGAGGAAGGAGGGCAGGATGCTGGGGTCTCTGCAGGTGATATTCAGTATTCCTCAGACTGAAAGCAATGCACTCCTCCCTCCCCTGCAGCATCCTGTGTCAGCTCACAGCCACCACCTGTGGAGCTTTGGTGTTTTTCAACCTGCTGCTTTGCTGACTAACACCTCCGCTTTCTGCCTGGCTCATTCATATTTTAGCTTGTTTCCTGAGCTTTGAGGTGGTTTCTTCTATTGCTTTCCCTTCCAGCAGAACACTGTTACTCATGTCTCAGCTGTTCTCCTGCCATTTTTCACTTATTGGAATGTATGATTATCTTCCTCCTAAATGTCACCAGTCAGTAATGGTGCCTTTGACTATAAAGTTATGCCAGGTCTGTATCTTTGACGCTGCTGGGGATATTGGTTTAATTCTGTTATGACAGGAAGAAAGTACAGAGGTAGTACTGTTTCTGTGGAGTTTTTTCTCTTTTTCGTCAAATCATGAACCTGATAACTCCAAGCATAACTGGTTTTATATCCTAGAGAAAGGAACTGCCAGCTCTGAATGTTGCTTTTCGAATGATTTATCTTGCTGATAAATACGTAATGATGTTGCCCTTCTTCCAGTGGTGGCAAAATGGTTTTGGATCATGAATAACAGAATCTACCAAGCTTTCCCTTGTGTGCCCTTCATGCTTGCTTCTTGGTGAATATTACTGCTGCAGGCTAGGCTGAAATTGCACTTTTTATGAGTTAAATTTGAGGAAAACAGGCCTTTTGGTGCAATATGCTTAAATTTTTAAAGCCATTGGTCTTACAGTGCTACCAGTGTTCCTGTTTTTAAAATTAGCTCTGTAATATCAAATGCATATTATTGCATGGTTTAAAAGTAGTGTGGCTTGTGACTGCCAGACTATCACTCTTTGGACTGATCACACATGCTGCTCTTTCCCTCCCTCCTCTGCACAAATAACAGTATTGGCACACCTTGGAGAGTCCTGTGTAATCAGGGAGCAAAAGCTACACCACTGTCCTGGTGTGCTATCCTCACAACAGAAAGATATTACTAAGAGCCTGGGAAATTTCTGACTTAGCCGCTCAGCCTCATTAACCCTGTCCTGTCCCACACTGCACCCAAGAGAGGTGGCAATCTCCACAACCCACAGGCACCATCAGCTGAGACAAGTATTTTCTGGAAGCTTGGGCCTGACATGGTGCCTGTAAGTGGTCCACAAAGCATGCAGAAGGGAGAGCTGGTCTTTCACAGAGGCTGCTCCAAACACAATGAGGAGTAGCTTCTGGATTAATGACCCCCTCCGTGCGTGTTCTGACAGTGTACAACCAGCTCAGTTACCAGCAACTACCTGGCAAGCATGGTCAAGAGCCACCTGCCCTGGCCTGAACATTCCAAAACATCCGTTTTTCAAAGGGTGAGTCAGAGGGATGGAGGGCTTAACATGGAGCTCCCTCATCTTGCGCCCTGCTGCTTTGTGCCAACTTCACTGCTGCAGTCTTCTTGGGTTATTACAGCTCCTTGTTCTTGCTGCTAGCTCCTCTTACCTCCACACTGTGTGTGCCAAATCCCTCCATAGTGCTGCTCATTTCCCTCTTGTCCAAGGATACAGTGAGTTTGCATGGGTTCCTTGAAGCTCCTTTAAAGGTGTGATTAGGTGAGTTGATGGACCCTCCCTCAGTGTCAACCTTGCAATCTAGACACCCAGCCCAGACACGAGTCACAGCCATGAGATACGACAGGGCTGAGCCCCTCACCTGTGTAGGAGCCAGATGACCTCCTTGACTGTGATCTAGGGACTGGTGCTCTTGCCCTGATCCTGGGACCATTTTGGGAATGGATGGAAGCTGAACACAGTGGTGTTTGACTGTCTCCAATGTGGCACATGCTGTACTATGTAGTTTGGATTAGCCCTTTAATACCTTGACACTGATGCCTCCTCACTGCACAAATCTAAGCCCCACTATGACCTTTTAGATATGAGGCTTGTGAGTTTTTATCAGTTCTCCCACCCTTTTCTCACGTAAGAAAGCAGAGTAGTACAGTAATAAATGTTGTGTGGGTGTTTGGACCTGAATTCATCACCTCCTCTCACCACATCCTTTTCTTGGCACCGTAATACTGATACAGTGGTGACGTCAATCTCCACTTATCGCTGTGTATTCCAATACACCACGGCCCTTGGTTGTGCACAAGTAGGCTTTGCTCTTACTCAGTGCTGAGGAGACCCACCTGCTCGTCAGCTCCTCAGGTGGGGTCTACAATTGCAGTAATGATTTAGCCAGCCTGGTCATGGAAGTGTTGGAGGGCTGAAATGCACAGAACAGGGCAGGTAATATCCATGTTTCCACCAATTTTCCCTGCTGCCAGTTTGTTCCTGCTTGATGTTGCAACTTCACTGTAAATCTTTCTTATAGCTGATGTGGCCCTTGTGCCCCAGCTGTCATTGCTCTTAACCTCTGGACAGTCAGAGCACCCCTTTGTCTCCCTGTTGCTTCAGCTTTCTAATCAGATGGGAGTGTGCATTGATAATGATTTTTTCTCAAGAAGAAAGCTTATTTGGGCATATAACTGGTGGACTGTGTCTTCCACTCTTTTTTTGCTTGGGTGCAAAAAATTCATTTTCTCACGCTTGGAAATACTTTTTTCCTTTCTTTTTTTTACTTAAACTGAGCTCTTAATTAGTTTTGATTTGGGATTTGGTGGGGTTTTTTTGGTTTTTGGGGGATGTTTTTCCTGGTGCTTTTTTTGTTTGTTTGTTTTGTTTTTGGTTGGGGTTTTTTGGTGTGTGTGTTTTGTTGTTGTTTTGGGGTTTTGGTTTTTTTTTTGTTTTGTTTTTTAAGTAGATACATTTCCTGAAAACAGTTTAAACTGTGAGCTTAGACTGCATCAATGTTTGGCAGCTTATAGCATCATATTTCCTGATCCTTAACAAAAATAATCTTCATAAATGTCTGTCTGTATTGGTCCTATTTCCTATTCTCTGGTATATTAAAAACTTGTAGCATCATGTACATGTGTATATTATGAATGGCTACTCAGCTTTATTGCTGTGATCTCCTAGGGAGATTACAGAGTTTGCAGATGTGGTACTTGGCAGCTGTACAATGCTTGACATTTTCTTGCAACAAGTGTCTGTGTTGCAAGGATGTGTGAAGCTGGGTCTGAGTCCCCATTTCACAGACCGAGAAAATGAAATGAGGCAGTAGAAAGGACTTTTCTAATGCCAGACTGGGAATACGTTCCTGCCTCTGCTCATTGCCCACTGCCATTCTTTCCTCTAGGTTAACAATCACATGCTGGCAGATAGAAGCAAATGGGAGGGGTGTAACAAATGCAGGGATGTAGGAAAGGTGGGGGTCCCAATAATAGACTGGGATTGAAGCTTGCAGGGGGCCTGACTGGACCATGCTTCAGAATTAGAGCTGCTATACATCTCCATTGAAGTCATGAGGTCTTTGGCATCAAACACCACAAAGATGCTGCTGCAGAGCTGCAGCTTTCCCAGCTCTTCTGCACGTGTCTTGTCTGTCCATGTCGTCATAACAATCTGGAGGGCAGCGAGGAGGTCAGACAGTTTCAGCAGTGCTGAAACTGTCTGTGGTGCTCTTAGAGGTCCCAGTCCTTTCCTACCACACTGAGATAGGGAAATAGAAGGAGATAAATGTTGGACTAATCTGTGGGCACTGACAAGGGTAAGAGCTGGGACAGTGGCATCACAACTGAAGAAGTATTGTCTCTTTGTTTCAGCTATTTTAGCAGATCCTACTGTTTTTCTTATTTTTGCTACTGTGCTCTTCTTCATGAATCTTCCTTCTAGATTACAAGGCCATATGCTAACCTCTCCCCATTGTGTAATGGCAGTCCCTGGTAACTCTGTAAGACATCTACCCAATGAGCTACTTGGGCTCCTTGTTTTGACTTTTTCCAGTTCAGTCCTGCCTGTCCTTCAGGTTGATGGTACCATTCTCTGAGCAGAGAAAGAAAAGTAGGGGAGGCCCTTGAAAGAAACCACAGTCCAATAGGTAAAAGCAGCAAAGACTTTCCTTGCATTGGTCTGTTCCTTTAGGCAGGAATAAGCATAAAAGCAGGGAGTTACTGCAATATCATGAATACAAAGCGTCAGAGGCCGTGCCAGTTGGATTCTGAAATAAGTGGTGGGTCTGCAGACCTCTCTGAGGGCCCAGACTTTCCCTTTCCCTTTCCCTTTCCCTTTCCCTTTCCCTTTCCCTTTCCCTTTCCCTTTCCCTTTCCTTTTTCTTTCACGAGTTGCCTTTCTTTGTTTTCCATGGTTGCCAAGAGTGTGGAGCATGACAGTCACAATACTAAGTGATGCTGAGATGGGCTCATGGTGCAGCCAGTCTCAGCATGAAGTCAACTGAGCAGGTTTCAGATAGGATAACAGCAAGCTTTCCTCAAAGGAATGAGGATTTGCAGAAGAGCCATGGAAGATGGGTGAGATCACAAGGTGGAGTTAGACAGTGGACTGTGTCTCAGTGACTAGGGACTGCACCACCAGAAGTAGTGGTAATGACAAGAGTTATTATACAGAGAAAACTTGGAGAGCTTGGACCAGAGGGGTCAAGAAAAGGTGTTTACTCAAGGCAATGTGTGATGCAGAAAGAAGGGCTGGAGTATGAAGGTAGAGAGTTTGCCCTGCCACTGGCAACAGCTGAGGGAGGATGGCAGCGTGCCTGGGGCTCCTTGCTGAGCTGGGACAGTGCTTCATGGGCAGGGTTTGTTTGGCAGGAAAGAAGGGGCAGCAGCTGCATCATTGCTCCCACAGCAGGGTGTGACACAGTGTGTCTGTGGCACCTCCAGAGCGAGTCTTGCTAGTCTCACCTGGGCACTGACACGCTGAGAGCACGTCTGTGTGCTCACATGAGGCTGCAGGGGCTTTCTGGTGGCTGCTAAATTTGTTTTGCTTTCATTATTTGAGTAAACCTGGGAAATTTTTAAACTAAAAAAATGTTCCCCAAGTCTTAAAGACTTCATGGGTTTCTCTCTGCTGGGTGATTGCCTGGGTATTTGTTGCTTGTGGTGGAAGCTGCATAGGCACCCCAGGACCTGGATACCTTGAACCCCCCATATGAATACAGGCTGAGGGACAAACAGATTGAGACCAGCTCTGCTGACAAGGACCTGGGGGCAGTGGTGGAATAAAAACTGGCTATAAGCAGGCCACATGTGCTGGTAGCCCAGAAACTCCTGTCCTGGGGTTCTTCCCCAGCAGTGTGGGCAACTGATAAAGGGAGGAGATTTTTCCCCTCTACTCTGCTGTCTTGAGACCCTACCTGGTGTTCTGCCTTCAGGTCTGGGACCCCCAATGTGACAAGCATGTAGAACTGCTGTGTTGAGTCCAGGGGAGGCCATAGAAATGCTTCAAGGGCTGAAGCACCTCTGCTATGTATGACAGGCTGAGAGAGTTGGGCTTGTTCAGCCTGGAGAAGAGCAGGCTTTGAGGAGACCTTACTACAACAAGTAAGAAAGATGAGGACAGAATTTTTAGCAGAGTCTGTTGCAACAGGACAAGGGATGATGTTTTTTAAATCAAAAGGGTAGATCAGACTATGTGGCATGGCATATGGGCCCTTCCTGCTGTCTGTGCATCCTTGCAACCTGCTTTCAATGAAACTATATTGCCAAAATAATACACATTGCTTCTCCAAAGTCTTGTCCCATTTAAGAACAGCTTGAGAAAACAGTGCTGAAGTGTGTACCAGGTATCAACAGCCAATACTCTGCAGAGAGCAGATTTTAAGTCTTTGTGTGCACATCCATGTGTTTCTATAAATATTTCAATGCTGTGAAAACACAGCCTTAAATACATTATATGACTTGAGGGCTTTGTCTTGGAGCAGGGGCTGTGGGTTGAAGAGTCATTTGTATGTGATGCCATTTCCTCTGTTTTAAACATCCTGCTGTCATCTTCTCTGAAGACTTCTTGTAGGTTCTCTTCACTATACCATCAGGGCAGCCTTTCCCTGCAATCAGTACTGTACATTGTTCTCTTGGATGTTACATGGGAGGCTGTATTTTTTTTTTTCCTTTTTTTTTTTCTCTAGTCTGTCTTTCTGGAGTCCCTTAACTAGATATTTCATGCTTATTTAACTACAGGTAGGCCACATCAATGAGTTCTCACCAGTTTTCCTCACACAGACCCACAATACTGATATTCAGACTCCATTTGGCTAATTCACTGTGTAGCTGTTTAATCTGCAGCAATATCACTTCTAGTGGCAAGCCATTCCTACTTGCAAGACACTAATGAAGAAAAAATGGGTTAGCAATTAACCCAGGAGTCTTTCTTGTTGCCTGGATAGCCCGAGCTGCAGTCACTTTGCTGCTTTCTCTGTGCATGTGCTAGCAAGGAGCAAAGTTTGCACTGACCTTGCTTATGGCAACTTGGCAGGCTGTTGGTCATACTCCCCTTAGCACATGGAATGGAACAGGAGAGCTGAAATTAATTGTCTAAATAAGGCACTCTACTTTTAGACGTTTAAATGAAAGCAAGATTAATTCCACCTCAACCTTAATCAAGTAAATGTCTGAGCAGAGCTCTAAATTGGTCACGGGAGTCTTGTTTGTGGTTGTTTGGTTTTGTTTTTTTCTTCCCCAGGACATCCAGTGAGAACTACCATGAAGAACAACCTGTGGCTCCAGAATATTTCCTTCTGCCTTTTATTCCAGTACAGTAAGTCCTCAGATATTTCTTTCAGGTTGTACAACCACAGGATTTATCTTAGCGACCATATGTGCCAGCTTTGATGAGATGTGCATGGCACAAGGTTGCCATGGGACAGCAAGGACAAGATAAGGTGCCAGGGGAGAGAGTTCTATGTGGCAATAATGAGTGGAGGACAGGCACAGGAAGGTGCACAGCTGGGCTGAGTTCAGCCAGGCTGTATACGTCTCTGGGGAGCAGCACCAGTGGAGAGCCTGCAGAGGCAGCGCCTGCCTTGCCCTGAAATGTCTCCTAGTGACATTAAAGTAGGATTTCCCCCACCAAAAATCCCCTTTGCTGTAGAAAAGGTTCTGGTGGCCAAGACCAGGGTATCCCCAGGACTGCTGTTGGCTGGTCAGCCAGGGTCAGTGTAGTGAACCTCTCCTAGTCTGAGTCCCTTTGCTTAGGACTGGACTGTGCATACAATCACACCCCTCCCCCCCCCCCCCCTTTTTTTTTTTCTGGCTCCTACCCACCCTGAAGACTCCAGCTGACTCATAGCTGACTTTCTGAACAGATCAGCTGGACAGAAAAAGGCAGTGACAACCACGTCTGCAGGGAACCATGCAAGTTTAGTATCTTACCTGCTGCTTGTAGGCAGAGCATTGGACCTGCCCCAGACCTAAATAAGGAGAAAAGATGCATTCAGAATTATATATTTCTGTCATAGAGGACCACTGTTATGTCTGGTCCGAATTTTGTGTGATGCAAGCCAGGGAATTACCATGTACTAATTTCAGTTTGGATCAATCTAGATCTTACTGTTAAAAGTATTCAAGTTTTGTTTCTGAAGCTGCCAAGGAGAGACATTTCATCCTAGATCTAACTAATTGGTTTTAGGACACTTATTATTCCTTTCCCAGTAAAAAGCTGTCCTCTTAATTTTGTTAACAGATTCTTGCCCAAAGATACCCTTGCAACTTACCAGCTACCTAGGAATAGTAGTCTGTCTACCTAGGAATAGTAATCTGCTTGACTAATTAACACAATAGCGTAGAAGAACACTAATTACTGATCCTTAATAGCCTATTAATACTTGCTGCCCTTTCTAAAGGAATGCGAGAGATTCCTAACCCCATTTTTTTCTAGGAGAATAAAGTTAGGCTAAAAGAGAAAAAGTATGTTGCTCAGGATTCTGAACTAAACAGTGCTTGGTCCAGGACCCTCAGAAGGGTCTATTGAGGGTTCAAAATAAAACGTGAGAACTTAATGAAAATTTTAGAAAGAATTCTGAAGTTGATGTGAAATTTGAAAGTCAAAATAAAAGTTTAAAAAAATCATATGTTCATCTTTTGGACCAATCTGTTCCAAACATCCCCAAATTTCTTCTGCCACCATCCTAAACCTTTGGGTTAAGGAGGATTTTGTATGCAAATCTGAGTGCTGCCCAGAGCCTGTGTAGGGAGAGTAGTGTGTGCTCTGATATGTGAGGACTGGGAAGTAAATGTTGTGATGGGTGACTTCAGCAGGGAAAAGTTGGACTTTGTTTTTCTCTGGACTTACCCCACCCTAGAAGGAGGCTGCACCTCCGCTGGACATGGCTGCTGTTTGCTGTGACTGTAAATGCAGACAGCTTGTTTGTGTGGACAGCCATTTAATCTGAAGGGGGGAACACATGTTTCTGGTCCATCATTGCACACACTGTCTGCATTCAATGGTGGTTCTCTGCATACAGCTTCAGCTGTAAGATTGGGCATTGGGGTTGTTGAACATATCACATTAGCAAACAACACTCTAGACATAAGCATGTTGCAACAGGGAAGGAGGAAGCAGGGAGTGCAGCTTCTCTAACCAAGAAAGCAGCAGAAGAACAAAGGGAAGTGAGCTTGCAGCATGGTTAGCATCAAAGGGTTTGGTTGCCTGATGGCTGCAAAGCAGTGTGTTCTCAGCAGCCTTTACGGTAGGGGAGGACATGTGCTTAATTTAAGCATGGATGTAACAATCTTGAGTCTTTTCCTAGATGTTGACCATTTCATTCCCATTGAAAATGGGTAATACTTCATGTGTCAGAAACGAATGTCACTGCAGTAGGCATGGTTTGAACCAGCATGGCATGCTGCATCACCTGCAGGCCTTTCCTCATTCAGCCTTTCCTAGTGTAATGGTGGTGGTTCTTGTCAGCCCAGGGAGCTGTCAGGAGGGGGCTTGTCAATGCAGACATTTCTCACTGTGCTACTATCTTACCTGCCTTGAAATCCAGGGAGATAAGTGTGTTATGTACAGAAAAATTGTACTTTTATAAAGCATACTGCTCTGTGAGCAGAGCTCCCGCAGAACAAGTAAAAGAGTATAAATGCTGCTTTGTGACCACTTTCAAAAAATTACTTGATTTTCCTAATGACCAGTATAAGTTCTACAATTGCATTTCAAGTTCTCTTGAGAAGTCTGTAATTAATAAATTGTGCTTATCAGAATGTTTTATAGAAATTATAGTAACTACAAAAAACTGCAGTATTTTTTTCCCCAAATTTCATTAAAAACATACTTCAAGGCTCTAGAGCTGGACAAAAAAGTATTGATACTGCAGATATCAAGCTTTAGAAAAAGAGAATGGCAAAGAAAAAATTACTAAAATAGCACTTGAAAAAAATGTGTAAAGTGCTATGTAGATGTACAATGAAAACTAGACTAGCAATGAACAGTACTCAATTTAGAAAGTGGTATCATTAAAATGTTTGAATATGCTACTGTTTCTCACTGGGTTTCAGGCCTCTTCTGTGTGTCATATAAGCTAAGATTCTTGCAGAAATATGTGACTCTGCTGTAGTGATTCTATGAGAGTCACAATTTGGGCATTTCCTGATTTAGGCTGCCACAGCATTTTTAATAGGTTTTTGTTTGACACTTATCTTGCTGTCAATGACTTGTCACCCTGTACAGTTGGAACACATCTTATGCCCCAAAACTGGAGACTTTCAGCGGGAGGGAGGATGGTTGTCAGAGACTGGTCTGTTCCCTTCAGATTTAGTGGGAACCCTGAGGAGTGCATACGTTGATTTGCCACAGAAGTTGATATTGTGTTTTCTCTTTCCAAACCTACAGCTATGTGTTGTGAAAGCCTCACTTGTTTTGTGGACTATGTACAGACCCTGTCCTGTATCCTGCGAGATGAGCTGGGTGCTGGTTCATACAATCTCACTGCTACATGGTATGTCTTGGTGGTATGAGCAAAGTCCAGTTAGCAGGAGCTTCTACATGGTCATAACACAGTGGTGACCTTCTGTCCTCCTTGTTAGGTAGAAATCCTGGTTTTGCTACCATGCTGGTTTTTTACTTGGTATTTTGCATTGCAGTTACAAACTGACTTCTTCCCTAGTAAAGGACCCCTGGTTCCTGTCTGCACTGACTGTACTTCTTGCTGCTGACTGCTATGCTGACTCCAGCTGCCTTAGCATTGCCTTCTCTGCTGCCATGGGAATACCTTGCTCTTTGCTGCTGTTAAAAGTGAAATTTCACCCCGTGCATTGGCGAGGCTCATGTAGATTGTCCAGTCTGCTGCTGTTCTGCCCCAGCAAGGAAGCGGATGCAGTCTTGGGCAGTGTAGGCCTGAAGAGCACCTTTCCTTTCCAGAAACACTTTCCTATTTCTCTCAAAGATGCTAAGCTGAGCAAGTAGAAGGGGAAAAAAATATCTGTTGAAGTTAAAAGATAATTTTTTTTTAACATATTGATTTTTCCTTTTAATAATAATATAATAATTTCATTTTAATAATTTCCTGGTGCCTGGTGGTTCAGCAACAAATTAATCCAACTACAGCGTGTGATGTATGCTGACTTCTTTGTTTTGGCTTTTTTAGGGTTCCTGAGGAAGATCCAGAAAATACTACTGTGGCTGCCTGCAGTCTCATGCAGTTGTCAAGAAACACCAGTCACACACAGTACATGTGCACTGTGGACATGACTGAACTCCTGGCAGATACCAAAGTCCAGGTGGATGTTACAGAGATAGCTGATAGGCAGCGTGTGCTTTCCAAAAACTTTTATTTGTCAGACAACAGTAAGTACAAAAATGGTGAATTCCATAAATACTGTTTGACTTTATGTGCTAGGATAGTCTGGACAACGAGGGAGAGTGACAACAAGCAGTGTGGGGCTACGTTTGCTGTACGCTCATCTACATAAAGCACTGTGCTCTTATAATTGCTATTATGCTTGAGGATGAGCTTCAAGCTGGTTTGGTCCATGCTTTTTGTGTGGAAGTTCCTTTTCCCCATGTAGCAGTAGATGATAAATATTCACCTTGGACCAGTCTCATACCAAGGCTATGCAAGAACTTGTTCTTGGCTGGATTCTAAAGGGCAGGAGGAATTGCTTTATAATAAATCTCACAAATCTCAGAATCCTTAAAATGGTTTGGGTTGGAAGGGACCTTAAAGATCATTCAGTTCAACTCCCTGCTATGGGCAGAGACACCTTCCACTAGACCAGGTTGCTCCAAGCCCCATCCAACCTGATCTTGGACACTTCCAGGGATGGAGCAGCCATAGTTTTTCTGAGCAACCTCTGCTAGTTCCTCACCACCCTCACAAACAAGAATATCTCCCTGATATTCCATCTAACCCTGTTCTCTGTCAGTATGAAGCCATTCCCCCTTGTCCTATCAGTACATGCCCCTGTCAAAAGTCTTTCTCCAGCTCTCTTGTAATATCCGAGGAGCTGAAGGCTCCCAAAAGGCTTTTGCAGTGGGTAGATGCACCAACATGACGTTATTTTGGGTGGCACAAGGTGTCTCAGATGTACTGGATGTGGCAGTTCCCCTTTCTGGGGCAATTCCTAATCATTTCTCCTGCATGACACAAAGACTGAATGCAATCCTGTAGCTGACTTGGTGGAATGCTGGTATGTTCTTGGCTGTGTATCAAACTGTGAAAAAAAAAGTGGTTAGCCAGGCAGATATAGGAAAAGGATTTTTCTATTTGGCTTCTTCGGAAACTTTATTTGAGAAGTGTCATCTTTTTGACAAATGCCTTAACATTTCAGGAAGCCTCCTTGCTCCCACTGACAGTCTAGAGATTGGATAGTGATGCTTTGCATATTTCTTAGAGGCCCTCATGCAAAGGCTTCATAGGTCAGTGATGGGCCCTGCAGACTGCTGGAGTTTTGCATTACTGCTTTCAATGTATGAACACTCCCTGCAGGGATACAAAAGCATGCTTTTTGAGCAGATGGGACATGGAATTGCAGTGGGTTTATGCAGTGTCCCCTAGCCTCAGCTTTTCCTCATTACTCTGTTACATTGAGGGGTATTTCCCCAATCTTGTGAGTGATCATGACCACACAGAGTTCTTTTATGTCATGAGAAGAACAAGGTGCTCTACATTTTACATAAGCTCCCAGGAGTTTATTAGCTCTGTGTACTATCTTTCCTTCTCCATAGGCAATGAGGAGGTTCAGAGACAAGCAGAAGATATATTCAGAGAAATGTGGTCCTGACTTTATTATACTCCTCACATGTGGGGTTCTGTGCATGGCTGAGGACAGGAATGCTGTGGATGTTCTCTAGTGTAGAAGGCCCACCACTGCCAGGGCACTTTGTTCCCTACTCACTCTGCATTGCTGATACCATGTTGGGCCATCTCTTAACTGTAGTAAAATCTTATGAAAGGAAACACCATCCTGTCTTTCAGTAAAACCACAGCCTCCATTCAACCTGACCGCTTTGTTCTCAGAGGGTTACAATATTTCTTGGGAAACCATCTACCAGAACTCTTCCTTCTACTTTTTGAATGAGGAGCTGGAATATCAGCTGCGTTACAAAAGAATAACTGACACCTGGGAGGTAAGTGAGATGTCAGCTTACAATCAAGTAGGGTGTATCAGAAAAGAGGAGGCCAGCACAACTAGGACAGTAGCACTGGTGGGAAAGAAGGGTTTTCATGGTTTAGAAAAAATGTCTCTCTGCTTGACTGGATTGAAAACAGGCAAACCCAAAAATTAATTGAGAAGCAGAAACTGTATGAGAAGTATTAGGTCCTGTGAGGAAGGCTGATAATTCATTTGATTCTCATGCTGTCCTGCCTGGCAGGCTCCCCCAGGACTGCATGCAGCTGCTGACCAGTCAGAACATGGCCTTGCAGAAACAACATGAAAGCAGAAGAGATTACTTTGCAGGCATCCTCACTGTGCAGCATTGCGAGCAAAGTAAGAGCAGTCACTCTAGTGTTTGGTATTTAATAATTTACAGACTCAGAAGACCAAAGCTGTTCATGAAGATAAACGGACATTGGTGATCCTGCCATGGGAACTACAGGCGAACACTGAATACGAGTTCCAAGTGAGAGCTAGACCCCGGGAAGACAGTGGCTATGGTGGTATTTGGAGTGAATGGAGTTCTCCGCTGTCATTGAAAACCAGCCCTGCCGGTACATGCTGCCATATCTCTTTGCCCTTTCAATTAGTCCAGTGTCAGGGAATGCTTTCAGAAATGTACTAAAATCTGATTGATTAAAACAAATTTTAAACAGTCCAGTGAAGACAGGTATGGTTAGTTTCCTTACTGGTTATGTGAACCCCAAGCCTGGGCTCTTAGTATTGACGTTCTCACTGTGTGGCAAAAGAAGAGTATTTGGTGGAGTTGGCTGTACATTTGCATGTCACTTGCAGAAGTGCAACCTCTAGCTTCCTTTTCAGTGTCAGATGTCCAGGGTCCTATTTGCAGCTTTCAGAAATGGGGGAGATCTCCTCTACTGGGTCTTAGTGTTGTCTTCAGCTGAGGGGAGGGGGATCCTGCTCTCAAACCTGAGTTCTGTGTCTGGACTGTGATGTTGGGTCATGCTGGGCATGGATGTTTTGTTTGGTAGCCACCACTCTGCAGTACTCTGCAGGGAGTTCACAGTATACAGAAGTACACTGGTGCATGTCATGGTGGAACAGAGGCTATGAAAATAAGGAGTCTTTGCTCCAGTAGAGCAGGTGCAAAATTACTGTGGTCAATGCCAGCAGTATGTGCTGAGCTTCCCTGCTCTCACTGCTCTGCAGCTCAAACTGAAGTATTATAGGGTTTACCTGGTGCAGTGGCAGCATGGCCAGGTCCATTTGCTAAGGGGATATCTGAGTTCTGGATCTCAAAGGTGCTCCTTTTCATCACAGGTGGAGAGCAGTTACCAAACTGTCATCTAGTCAACACCTGTCTCTAATCAGCTGCACTCTTCCACTTCACAGATCATCTGTGGAGGTGTCCCTAACCAGGAGTCAGAACTCCAGGGGTCTTTGTGGGAAGGAGCTGTCCTGCCCTAACTATGTTGGCTGTCTATCTGTGGTGCAGCCAGGTCATAGGGCAGCTGATGTACTGCTCCTTTCATTGATGCAGTCATCTCTGATCACCCTCAATCAAACCTGTCTGGAGTACTGATGCCCAGGTGACAGCCTCAATATCCCAATGAGAGAATCTGGGATAGAAATTAATCATTTAGGTTAGAAAAGACCTCCAAGATCATCAGGTCCAGCCTTTGACTGATGGTTGTTTAATCAACTAGACCATAATACTAAGAATGATGTCCAGTCTCTCGACCTCCAAGGTCTACCATCTCCTTGGGCAGTCTATTCCAATGCTTGACAATATTTTGCATTCCAAACCCCCTTTTTCCCCTCACCATCTCCTGTTTATTGATCAGGGTATAAATGCAAGGTGAGCCTGAATGACCTTGTCTCTTTCTCCAGCAGTGACACAGACAGCAGGCATGGAATGGCTGTTGCTGTTTGGTATAGTCGTGGCAGTCATGGCCTCAATTGCAACATTTCTGGCCAAACAGCAGAGGTAAGAATGCTTCAGGAGGCAGAAGTTAATGCATTTATTCTATCTTGTTAAAGATGAGTTGTTCACATGCAGCCTTCCTTGAGTCTTGTATATCTATGAGTGGGCAGCTACGAGCCTGTGAGGGACAGCCAAGAATGGTCACTGCCTGATGTACTGCCCCGAGTGACCTGCTTTTCTCTGTGACTCTGCTGCCGTTCAGCCGGCTGGGCCAAGATGGTGGCACATGGGGATGAAGCAAGGGCCACAGAGTCTTCTGAGCTGTTCTCCTGGTCTTGTCTGTGCTCTGCAGTTGCCAGATAGAGCACAGTATCCAGAGCAGCTGCCCCTTTCCAAAGCTGACATAGGTGCCTCAATGCTGGCTGGAGGCCTCTGTCCCTCTCAGAGGCTTCTTATGCCCTTGAAGAGATACGGGGCGCTGACATGGAGGAGGGCTGGGCTGGTGCAGCAATAGGGCTGGCACAGCCTAGGTCCACAGAAGAATTGCATTGGGAGGAGTTCTGGCCTGCAGACCACAAACCAGGTCAGCCTCAGTGAAAATGCATTTCTAGCATTTGGTGCTTTTCCAGAAAGGAAAAGACTGGCACCTCTTACCTTAGTGTGAATGTGTGTATGCAGGTGCTGAGGTCTCACCTCTAGTGAGGTTCACAGGAAAGGCTATTAGATGGCTCTGGCAGCACAAGACATCCTTGGAACCTCAGCTGCTTGCTAACTCACAAGGCTGGGCAAGTGATTCCAGTTGCTTGAAATGGATCTGGAGATACCTTGCATTGCATTTGTAATGTGTGCTTAACCCCAAAGCCTTTCTCTTTTCTCTTCCAGCTTGTGGAAGAAGATGGCTTGCATCCCAGACCCTGCTCCCTTTTTCAAACCTCTTTACATGGCTCATAATGGAGATTTTAAGGTACAAATGGGCTACACAAGCGAGTGGAGTACATGACAAACTAAAAGGCCATCATGCTATCCTGAGCAAGGGATTCTCATTAGGGCAGTAGAAGGAGAAATCCATCTCAAAGGAGTGCCAAATATCTCCAGCTATAAGAACCAGAGCTTTCCAGCATCTGTTCGGTGCCATGAAAACGTTTATGTTATACTCTTTATTCTCTGTAAGTGCTGTCTCAATGTGTGAGCTGAGTTCATGTGATTTCTGAAGCCTGGGATCCTGACGGGAGTGTGAGAGAAAACTGCAAAGCCATGCAAAGCTCTCAGAGCTAATTATTTTCAATTACTTCAGTTAGTTCTCCTGCAGTTGCCCGTGTCTCATAATAACAGCATCCTCCTGTTATATTGGAGGAGTCAATGATTTTAGAGTTTAATTTTTGCCTCCAAAAGTGTCAGAAATTTGGTTATTTCTGTGGAACCTCAAACCTTATGATGCTAACCTCTCTCTCCCTGTGTTTCTTTTTCTGCAGAAGTGGGTTGGTGCATCCCATATGAAAATGACCTTTGATTTCTTTGAATGGGGAATAGTCCTTCCAGAAGTCCTAGAAGTTTACACCATGCATCCTTCCAACAGCACCCCACAGGAAGAGCTGCATGAGCTAAGAAAGAATCTGCCTTGCAAGCCCTGTGTGTCTTGCCTGACTACCCCAGGTCATGGCAGCCAGTCGCTGTGGTGTAGTGTGAACAGTAGTGGTGGGACTGAGGACCAGTCATATGGGCACTTGTCAATAGATACAGTGACTGTGGCTGATGAATTTACATCTTGTAACTGCCAGTGCAGCTGTAACCATGTGTACAGGGAACATGACCATACCAACAAGGAAGACGATAGTGCTGGAGAACCTGGTTACCCCAAGGTTAACCTTGATGAGGAAAACAGAGAGATATCCAGTGACTTGCATTTGGCTGATCTGAGTACACAGGACAAAATACTTGCTTCAGGCTCTGTGTCCACAGACCACCTGAGGAGCTCAAGTGTCCTAGTCAACCAGCAAGGAGAAAGGGGAGTGGAAGGAGGGGTGGGGAGCATCCTAGAAGCCCTTTGCTTGCAGCCTTATCAGTGGGATTTGGAAAATCCAGGTTCTCTACCTTCTCCTGATGGTGAAAGTGTTTCCTGCAGTGAAGGCTCCTATGACTTCTTCCCTCACAATACAAAGCCTGGTGACAATTATCCTTTGATCTGTGTAGATTTGGACACTATTGACAGTGGCTTTGTGGACTCAGACTGTGGAAGTCCAGTTGACTCTGAATTTGGGCAAAACAGTCAGACCATTTGTGGGCCCATCCCTCTTGAGCAGGAGGGGCAGGACTTTACACGGAGCTACGTCAAGCAGTGGGTCTCCTGCCGCTCTGAGAGCCCTATCAGTGGGACACAGACAAACTAAGTACTGGATGAGTGTGGGGCCTTTTCCATAGTGTGCCAGGAGCAAACTCCTTGCAAAATTCAGAAGAGAAACAAAGTTTACTTTGTGTAAGCTCTATTGCATAAACTGGCACCTGTTAGGTCCACAGAAGTATGCCTGTTTCTATTCCCACTTACCCTATTAATGTCTCAAATTTATTGTGAGTGATTGTTCCTGATTTTTGTTGGGTTTTGTTTTTTTTTTTAGAATCATAGATCAACCCTCCCTTGATGGCAGAAAAATGTCAGAAAAAAACAACTGTACCTTGAAAATCATCCTTTGGCTTATATAGATATGCAAAATTTTTTGCAGTAACCTTATAAAGAGTACAGAACTTTTATTTTCTCTGGTATTCTCACTTGACTTAAGAGTTTGGCTGCACATGCAACCTTAGAATCATAACTCATGGCAAGCATGTTTGCTACGTTAAAATTCCCCTACCTTTCCAAACAACATGTGATGTTACTTTTCCTTCTACTATCTTTGGCTCTTTAAATTCAGCTGTAGTAGTCTGTTAATTACAGAGGGCTTCATACTGGTCCATGGGGATCAAAACTATTTCTTATGTAATCATTGCTGAAATGTGTGTACTAGAGACTAAGCACAACTCAGGTTTCAGAAAGACTTTCCAGGTGGAGTCTGCAAATTAAAAGACTTCAAAATATATATAATTCTAAACAAACTCTCGCTACTAGGCTTTTCTATTGAGTCAGACTCTCTCCCTGCACTTTTCAAGCATTTTAATTGAGCAGCTTTTAGAATTTTGCCAAAATTATCAAAACATTGTCCTACCTGGATATGCCTGCCACTTCTGCCTTGGACTTGCTCTGCTGCAGTTAACAGGTCAGTAGCACAGATTTTGAGCAATTTCTGCTAGCTAATAAAGCCAAATATTAAACTGCACTGTAACCTTGAATCTGTTTTTCTCTCTGACAGCTCCATATCTCTGATTTGTTCAGGATAATTGTCTTAAAAAGTCACTGAAAAGTAATACTGAAATTGAATGTGAAGACCTTCCTCTTACATAGGCATAGTGCTACTAACCCATAGACTGCTTGGCTCCAGAAGGTCATATCTTGAGAGAACCTTTGTGGTGAATGATGCATGTTTCCAGTGTAGTAATAATCTGTTGTTGCTGTGATGTCAATAAACTCCCTTCCCTCACCCCCTTCTCTTACCCAAGACTATAGGCAACCCCACAGCTCCCTAAACAGGAGAGAGCACTGTAGTAAAGAGAAACTGATTTTTTTCATAGGTGAGTGCTGGGACAGTACTGCATTGCATCCACATCCTCTGGTTTGATTGTTCAGATCCACCATGGTATTTGCTATGTTGATTTTGGACCTACATGACTTAGTTTTGTCTGTGTTGTTATTACTCCCGCAGTACATCCCTAGCTCAATGGCTTCCTGGGTACTGCTCTAAGATATATTAGCTTCTTTGGTTTCTTCCCTCCTTATTTTCCATTTTTCTTGTCATGTGCTGTGATAAGTCATGGGTGGTGTTGTCTTCATGTGCTGATGCATGCTCCCTGCTGCTACTGGTCCCTCACATGCCATCCACAAGGCAGCAGAGAATCTCACCAGCTCCTCTGCCCTGATGAGCTGACTGCCCCACACTGTCCTATGAGGGCTGCTTGCATTGTGATCATGTTGATGTGAATGTGTACTGGACAGAAGCATTTCTGATGGTCTCAGCACAGTCTTCTGCAGCTTCATTTCGCAGCTCTTTTCACTTCAGAAACTACACTGTGGTAACTGACCCCAGGCTACTTAAGGGAGAAACTTCTTGTTTTTCTGGGGCCCTTTGCATCTCAGTCCTGTGTGCTCTGTTTCCGTTTGTATTGATGGCCCCAGAACTGCTGAAGGAACTGTTTCTGTTACAGGAACACTATCTGGCTGTACATCTGATAGATGGTGGTGGTTTGGTGGTATGTTGGGCTGGAAGTTATCTCTGCTCACCCTACAGACTTCATAAACAAGTGTGTGACACAAGGGTATTAAAATAAGGGAAGTTGTTCCCTTTGAAGCAAGCTGTAACTATTAAGCTTTTGGTCAGTGGGTTGTCACTGTGGATGTGGAGGGGTTTGAGGTGGGGGGTTTTCAGTGCCTCTTAGGAGCAAACTGCAAATGTCCCTGATCTAGCAGTTCTGATTTGGAAATTCCCCCCCACCAACCCCCAGGAACAATAGGGTCAAAAAGCAGGTGCTGGGAGAAGCACCACGATCCATTCTGATGTACCAATTTGGAAATGTCCATCTCCATTTCTGCATGGCCCCTGCCTCCCTGTCTCTTGGCCCCAGAAGCTGATACTGACAGACTGTTAGTTTGTTCTTTGACTGCTTCTCTCTCTCTGCTCTCTGGCGCTGGACCCATGTACAGGACTGACTTGATGGATCCTGGCTATAACACTGCCATTGCATCATTGCTGCTGGGCATGGGAAGATCTGTTCCTTATACGCTCTAGGATCAGGACAAGGAAGCACTGCAGTGGTTGTTTGCCTTTTCTTCCAGAGCTGCCCTTTGAGCACAGTGCAGAATTGGCTAAGTATAGGACAGGGCAGCTCAGGGATGCCGTGGGGGTCTGAGCACAGTTGGGCACAGGTCCTGGGTGGAAGCAGTCTAGCCCCATATCCACACGGCTAGGAAATGGCTTTAGGTCACTTAGAAAGTTATTTTGTTGACCTATTTATATAAAAGTTACAAGCAGATACTTTTCTATTCAGCAAATTACTTGGCCTTTTAAATGTTAACCCTTTAGCAGAAATTCCTGTTTCTCCATGACTAATGAGAGATTACATATATAGCTACTTTAACTCAATCTGATAATCAGAGCAGTTTTTCATTGGTTCTTGAGATTATCTTTAAAATCAGGCACAGTAAGCTCTGTTTTATTATGCTACTGCTGCTACTGCCTGATCATCAAACCACACAACTTAAACTATCAAGGGACAGAAGCAGGATGAAAAGTGACATTTATTTTTTGCTGGTAAGACAGTTTACCATATTTCTGTTCTATGCATACCAGTATGTAATGTTAGGGGACATCTACTGAGCAAAATATTGAAAAATATTTTATTTATCTAAATGTGGAATTCTATACTGTTTCTTGAACTAGGAGCCTGAAGACCAGAAGTGTCTTTGCACTTTTGTTCTGACAGTTTGCTGAACACAAAACACCATTATTGCAATAATTCTGATGGATTGTGCTTGAAAGAAGGGCCATGTCGAACAAGGTACTCTGACTACAAGAGATGAATGTAAAGGAATTCAGCCAAAATAGTCCTCAGTGTTTGGGACTTTGCAGACATGAACATACTTTTTTAATGTATGTGTATATATATATACGTGTGTGTGTGTGTGTGTGTATGAATGTTGCTTCATTGCAGTCATCCTTTGTAGCAGCTTTCTTTCTGGGATCCAAGTATATCACATCTAAAAGTACGTGGCTGTTTGTGGGCGTCAGATTGTTGGGAAAATGGCTCTCCAAAGATGAAGAGAGAAAAAGGCTTGTTATATGGGGTTCTCTCGGATAATCTATGCAGATAAGAAAATCCAACTACTTTTTTCTTATTCCCCAGGATAAGTCTCATGTGAGCCTGTTGAGAATATTTGATGTGTTTCTGCAAGATGTGTGCTTAGAGACCTAGATATTCAGAAGGTAGATAAGGTATCACTAATTTTTCTTAAAGGACCTACAAAGTCTTTTCTTATAGGCAGGAATGATTGTTTGCAGTGGGTACCCCTCCTATTACACATACTAGCATGACAGATTGCTCTGGAGACTCTGCACTTTGTGTAATCTTAGTGGATGAAGGGGTGTACCTGTTGGTACAGACATGCCATTGCCTGTCACTGTTTTACTCTGTAGGTGCTAGTCAGTGTCCTATCTTTCTTTAGTGCCTGTTGGTGCTGCCTCTGGAAGAGACCTAAGCAAAGGAAGGGATTATGGCCAAGGGAGAGCAGGTCATTTATGACTAATTGCTAAGACATAAGGAATAGAAACTGAGCATTCAAGGGTCCAGATCTGCTGTGTCTGCTCCCACTGTGCACCACTCATCATATCATAGAATTCTGGAATAGCTTCAGTTGGAAGGGATCTTCAAACCCTCTGCCATGGGCAGCAACACCTTCCACTAGACCAGGTCGTACCAAGCCCCACCCAACCTGACCTGGAACACCTCCAGGGATGGGGTAGGAATGTCTTTTCTGGACAACTTGTGCCAGTGTCTCACTGCCCTCACAGGGAAAAATTTCTGCGCAATACCCCATGTAACCCTGGCCTCTGCTTATTGGAAGCCATTCCCCCTTGCCTCATCACTGCATGCCCATTTCCAGCTTTCTTATAGCTCTTTTATGTAGTGGAAGGGACTCTAAGTTCTCCCTGGAGCCTTCTCTTCTCCAAGCTGAACAAGTCCAGCACTCATCCTGTCTCCACAGTTCTCCAGTTCTGTGATCGTCTCTGTGGCCTCCTCCAGACTTGCTCTAGCAACTCCATGCCCTTCTCATGTTGAGGACCCCAGAACTGGACACAGCACTGCAAGTGGGGGTCTCACAAAAGCGGAGTAGAGAGGTAGAATCCTCTCCCTCAACCTGCTGGTCATGCTGCTTTTGATGCAGCCCAGGATACAACACGCATTGCTAGACCTTGTCAAGTGTCTTGTCAACATCAGAATCTTGCTCTGGGAGTGATAACGAGCAAAACACATTTTGAAAGAGTCCAGAGCCACTGCTAAATCAGAGCCTGAAGCTTCTGACTTGCTCTAAGATTTAGGTGAGCATACAAGATCATGTGAATGAGCTGCAACAAGAAAAAATTACATTGATTAAGCAGCATACCTTATAAAAAAGTTGATGTTAGAAGTGGAATAAAACCTAGAACTCCCAGCTGTCTGCTGTGGGCTGGTATATAATATCATATGTATCAAAGGATACCCAAGCATATTGAAGAATCTTATGCACATACCTCCATGCGAAATCCTTGCTCGTGCTCTTATCCTTCATGTTTTATCAGGCTTTTGTAAAACTGATCTTACTTGCAGCCATCCAAAAGTCAGAGACACAAAAATCCTATTTTATGTCCATTCCTTTGAGCTCATTACATTTATCTATACATTTCTTCTATCTCTTTTCTCTATCTCATCAAGCATAAGCTTCTTGTCCCCACTTTTAAAGTCACTGACAGCCTCTTCTTGTCATCTCTCACTTCCCTATCTAGAAGTTAACTCTATCATGTCAGCTTCTACTTCTCACTAGATCATTAAATCTACTTCTCCTAATCATCCTCCATGCTACTGCTTACACATTGAAGGTGCTGCTTACAATTCTCTTGGGCTACATCAACCTCATCCTTCAAGTCTCCCTGTAAAGCTCTGCTTTGCAGAGTTTCTGAAACCTAGATGATATCTAGGCTACCCACATGCTGAGACTATGTTGTCAACTGCTTGCACTACTTCCTCTCTCAGTGGTATCTGTCAAATAATTTATTTTACCTTATAAATTCTTATGAGAAAATGTTCTTTTTATTGTGTGTTCAACTGGACCCCAAATCTGGGGGTAAATCCCAGAATATTAGTTTCTGGTGACAGATTTAGCGATAACAGTCAGTTATCTGTCTTTCTGTTAATAAGCAGTTGAGAGCATTTGGAAAATCTGTGTTGTACAAATTCTGGTTAAAATTACTTAAAATTGCTTTTGGGAAGTGGACACAGGAACCACAGGATGGGAGGGGAAAGGCACAGATACAAGGCCTCATTTCCTTGAGCAGATAACAGGCAGGATTCTGCCCTGAAAACATACAGAAAGGATGGAAACACCATTGCTACCAGCTTGAGACCACTTTGGAAATCAAGGTCACTACCACCTCCTGGTGCTGGCAGCATACCTGATGTATCATTTCAGGGCATCATGTCAGAAATGTTGTCTCTTTCCTGCAGAGTGAAGGTGGTTCTCCTTTCTTGACAGTAGTTCTCAAACAGCTTTTCTGCCTTCACCCACAACTTTGCAGTGCTGCAGAAAATGGACATTAGAACACAAGAAAGCAGCAAGCAGTCTGGTCCCCAAGACATCCTGCTAAGAAGCTGATTTGTCTTCCACTGCCAGAAGCTGCTATAATTGTACCTGCACTGCTAGTACTGGGCTTCCATCTGAGCTAATAGGAAGACTACAAGTCTTGCATGTGTTTAGGCAAGAGGTTTCAGCAATAAAGATAGTTCCCCTTTGGTAGTTGGACTACCTTCAGTGTCCAACTGCTGGACTCTTGCCATATTTCTCTTGTATATTTAAAAAAGAAGAAAATACTTTTCTCCTACCTGAAATCATCTTTTCATGTAAGATATTTATGGTTGGTGTGAAATGACTACTTAGCCTTTCCTTCGGCTAAGTTAAAGAGATTTACTTGGTCTGTAATTGTTGATTTCTGAGTAAAGTTATCCAGGACTTAATTATTCACATCTCCCATTTCAGAAGCATTTTCATATTGACAGCAATTTTTTGTTTAAAGTGTTGATTCCAACAGAAAAAATTAATTGTGTTTCAAATGCTACATGTAGCTGCAATAACTTTTCTTTTAATTGATATGTATCCACAGTCTGCATGTTAGCTCCTCTAATTGTATTAATGTACTGCAGAATCTCATTCAGCTGGTTATGTGCTACTTCCTGAAATTATTTTCTGGTAAGTCTTTCAGAATTCATCATCAGTGCTCCATGACCTAATTATGACTAACGTTTATGGCTCCTAACACAAAAATTTGCATTTAAACATGCTGTATTTTTTTCCAGGAGAGTCAGAGAGCCAGAAATGTCTAACACATTTCAAACATTGCAGAGCTGAACACAGAACTTCTTGTCTGGGAGTGGGGGGAGTTTATCAAATTAGTAGCAATTACCTGGAAACATTCTGTCCTGGTTTACTTATTTTGACCTAAGTTTGTTTATTTGTTTGTGTGCCTGAACAAGTTCTTGTAAGCACATGAATAATTCTACTTAATGCAGCTCTCTCTATTTCATATTTAGTCAGTATTACTGTATTTATCACAGGGACCATAAGCAAACCTGATTAGAATGATAAGCACAAGAGACTTCGTGCCTCCCAGCCTCCCGGCTAAAATCAGCTAATGGTGACGCTTCCTCTCAACAACCCCCACCCTGAAGAAAGTCTGCAGCAAAACAGGATATTTATGAAAAACCCATAACTGAAGAGGTGGTGAAATGAAAGCCAGAAATACTCCTTTTCTCTTGATCAGTTTCTGAAACATCATAATTATTTTAAAATTTAATTCAGACAAGGAAAACTATAGACAGGCATAATCACATGCAAGAAGTTATATTTGGATGCTGTTGTCTAGCTTTGTGAAATTCATGACTGGAAGGATATTCTTGGTCATGGATCAGGTTGCTTAATCTCTTCAATAAAACATCCCTAATGAGTACTATATCACAGCCCTTGCTAAGCATAGGCTTTTTCTTGCACACTTCTATTCAAAACTGCTTTGGATCCTTTGTTGGTTAGAAATCACAACATTCTATAGTCAGTCTATATACACTTGGTCCTGTGCTAATGCTGTATTTATTTTTTCTCCTCTCCTGACACTCCTTCCCTTCTCCCCAGCTTCTTCTGAAAGAGAGATCATAATCTCTGGCAAGTTTTGTTTGGTATTTTTTTCTTTTTTTTTTTTTCTTATAATAACTAACCCAAGCTCTTTTGAGACTGAACGTTCCATCCTCTTGTTACCCCAGTTATAAAGTTCAGTTCAGTGTCTGTGCTAGTCAAGTAGTGCAAACACTGTTCCTTCAATATTTTTTTTAACTTTCAAGAAACTGTTTTTGTTTATACTGATTAGTGGTCTCTGTCTACAAACTCACTCCAAGTTTTCTGGGTTTCAGGCTCTTTGGAGCAGCCCTCTCCTTGCAGTGGTGCTGGGCTCATTTGCTGTGTTCAGGTAACAGCAAATAATGCAAACTGGAAACATCTTTTTAAAACATCACATATTGCTAAATAGATCAGGTCCATATTCTTCATGTTAAATGTTGCCATAAAATCATCAAATCAGAAACTTTTAGTGGAAAAGTATAATTTTAATTTAAAACTTCATCAGGAGACAATTCAGAGAACTGAATTTTTGGTTAAAAAGAAAGAGAGTGAGCCCACTATAACCTTGTAGAGATGTAGATTCCCATATTGTGGAAGATACTCTTCAAATATCCTTGCACAACCCTTCAGTGAATTGGGGTAATGACTAGGCCCTAAGTATTCTATATCTCCCAATGAGTGCTTTGACCAGGATCATATCAGCTATTCTCTTGTCTGTTTTCTGAATACGCAGAAATGACGTTGCTCCAGGAGGCCCCTGAGCTGCAAATGTCTGGAGGCTGAGAATGCTCAGAGAGGAATATCGATGCTCTATTGCTACAATTCTCTCTGAGCATCTGGTTTTGACTGTGATCAGGATTTGGGGAAACATGAACATTGGTTCCAATCCACTGTGGCTCTCTGCTGTTCTTCAGTTGTCACAAACCAGATGACAAAAATGCAGGAAGAAAGAGAAATAGAACACCCACGCCTTCTCCCACCCTTGATAAAATTGCAGGAATTGTAGATTTCCTTTCAGGCAGCTGGTGCTTTAGTGCAAAGTACTGTTTACTGCTATGAGAAGAACAGTTCCTATGGAAGAAATTATATAGCTGAGTTGGTTCCTTCTCTGACAGATTCAGGATCAGATTTTGTCAGGCTGGCAGAAGCATGCAGCTAACGCTTCAACCCACTGGTGGAAATACCAATAAAACTGCTCTTAATGATTATTCTGTTCTAGATACTATCTGGAATGGGAGGAGTTGTGTGGCATTTGGGGCTCCAGCTGTGCATTGCTGCTGCGCTGCTCTTTGGTGGAGGAAGAGGGAGAGGTAAGAGGAGATGTGGAATATGTCCACTGTACAAAGACAGGCACATGCCTGTGCTCATTTTTCATTCACAGACCCTTCAGTATGCAATCCAAGATCTTGTGACTGCCCTGTCCCAGGAGCCAGTACAGCTGGCTGACAATGCCAGGCCTAGAGGACTGAGCACATACTGAACAAGCTGGGCACCAGAAAAAGTGTAGCCACTGCCCAAGGTCCCTGCTCTAAGATCTTACACTCATCTCACGCAGTGAAGTGTGTTACAACAGAGTAAGAGCCCGATGAGGAAGATTTGATGCAGTGTCAGCAAAGGAAGTACTAGCAAGTAATACATTTATTTAGTGTGCTGAGCAAGGCATCATCCAGTGATATATGAATCCAATTCTGGTCTCCTTCCTCTGCAGAGCTCTCTGGCAGCCTGAGCTGCCTGAATAACTACGTGACTACCGTGAGCTGCATGTGGGTAACGGAGAAGCCCATGGGTGATGGACCTTTCCACCTGCATTTCACCAAGTAAGAGCTGCACACCTAGAGCTGTGTGTGGCAGCCCCAGCTCTGGCTTGGACAGGGCAGCACTGAGAAGCAGAGATGGAGCCCAGCTGTGGGCTTTGCTCCCTCCACAGCAGGAGACCTGTGGCGCAGCTAGCTCTGCCACCCCAGACCTCAGAAGCTGCTCTCTACTGTGGTGCCACAGCCTCAGGGGACACAGCAGTCAAGTGCACATGGCTGCGTGATCTCCTGTCAGCTCTGGGCTCTCCATCTGTTCGGTGAACCATTCTGGCAGGCATCTCAGAGCAGAGAACTTTTCCTTCCTGGCCTCTGGGTCCCCATGACCTGAGAACTTCCAGAGCCCATCCTATGTAAAGCTGTCAAATAAACTTCTAATAATTTATTTCCTTTTTTGCCTAGAAATTAAACACCTAATGGTTTCATGTATATTAGTAAATATATAAGTCCAGTTATAAGCTTTAATAAGAGATTAATAGATTATTAGAATAATAGAATATTATCTGAATAGTTTTTCCTCTAGTAGAAGAAATCAGGTGAATAGTTTGCTACCTGATAGGATAACTTGAGTTTAATGTGTTTAGGTTATGTAGAAACATTGTCTCGACCACCAGTAACTATTATATGAGGGTAAGCCACTCTGACGTTAGATGCCTTATATTCTGCTACGGTTAAGTAAAAAATAGCCTAACTCTTATTAATACTGGATTTTAAATCTATGGCAAGATGGGCAAGCTGATAAACTGTGATATCCCAGTTTCCTGTGGAATCACATGCAATGTGAAAAAATTGCTAATGAATGGCTAAACCACAAAAAGACAAAGCAAGTTCGTACATATTTTGCCGACAGTACTGGTTTGTTTGTAGTGAAAGAGGACTTAATGTACAGCTTATTGTTACCTCTGTGCTATGCACTTGTAACCAACTGTCCATCCACTCCTTCCCACTACCCACCTGCTTTCCTGCAGTGACAGCAGCTCTCTCACTTTCAGAGGGAGCAGGGAACAGCTACTGGATGCTATGTGCAACTCCTGCGAGAGCTGGTGCTCTCAGCAGTAAAGTTATAAAGATGTCTTCCTAACAGTCCTGCCATCCATCCAGCTTTTGGATTGCTGGTTTGCTTGCTTCATGGTCTTCCAGAGTGTGGTGCTGTGCTAAGGTGCCATATATGTATAAACTGAAAAGTACTTAATTGTATGACTTAAAAGAAACTTTCAGTCTTTTTATTCTTCTAGCCTCTGGTCAAAGGGCCACAACGCCAGCTGCAAACTGACTGCCACAGAGAACATGCAGAATCAGTACCACTGCACAATTCATTTAGCCAGCCAGATCTTGGAAACAGATGGTTATAGAGTCTCTCTCCAAGGAAACTTCTTTGGATGTAATCAGACATACATGACTTTTCCAGAGTACAATCCCCGCAAGCACAGTAAGTATGAACCAGGACAGCTGTGAGCTGAGGCTCTGCCCAGCAGCTTCAGGATAGGTCTGATATGCTGCCTAACAAAGGATGTCTCAAAGATAGCAAGGGAAAACAATAAAAACAGTCAAGACTGCCCATCCCCAGAGAGTGCACTGTGTGAAATGCACCAGTAAGGATGCAGTCGCTGAGTCTCTCCATCCTGACTTTTCCTGGACTTCAGAGGGGCTGGTCTGGAGCACCATTCAACAATACTTCTCATCTGCATCATGTTTTCTTGTGCCCTGGGTAATTTGCAATTGGATTGCTTCAATTATTTGTTCATTTTGTTGTTTTATTTTTCTCTAAGAAATTATGTGATGAGGAGTCATGGATTTTAACTGAGTGTCCCATGGCCTGGTACCAGGGAGAAATGCTCAAAACCTATCCGTATTTGTGGTATGTTGTAATGGCAGAATGTGATATCCAGAGTGGTTCTTTGCTTGCAAGATTAGCCCTAGGGACTACTGGAGTTATCATTAATTTATGTCAGATCTGTAGCTGTTCTGATGCTGTAAGCTAACTTGGTCTACTGCTAGTATTAATATCCCTCTTTAGACCCAGCTTTATCGTCCATTATTTCAGTCACTCTAATATCATGCATTTTCTTTTGTGGTGTCCCAAACACTGTAAAAAAAAAAACCCACCTCCTCTATTTGCAGTAAAACTTGATCCACCTTTGAACATTCAGAGCAATGCCACTGTCAGCAAGTGCCAGATATGGTGGAGTGTGTGGAATGTGCCTTGGTACCTCGCTGAAATTCTCCAATATGAGTTGCAGTATAAGGAGTACAGCATGTCCTGGGAGGTAACTGGATGAGGCATAATCCTAACCCTAACCCTAACCCAATCCTACCTTTTTCTTTGTGTACAATGGCCTTGCCACTGAGCTCCACCAGCTGGCTTAAGATGGCCTTTTTGGCTTCCCATATTAAGGCTGAGAGATTTTACATTAAACATCACTACTGAAGCTCAATAACTCTTCTTCTTATGAACCCTGCATCATCATTCAGGCCCTCTTCTTTCATCTAAGAAAAGAAAACATGGAAAAGAAAAGAGAAGGGAAAAACCAACAAAAAAAAGAGAGTATTTAAAAGACCATCCTTTTGCCCAATCTCATTAACAGCAATGTTTGTAATACTTTGCAGGTTGCAATGAACAAGACACTACCCAGTTCACTGCCACAAGTAGAAATTGAAGCCACAGAGCTCCGCAGTGGCATTGCTTATGCTGCAAGAGTTCGCTGCAAAGTTTCTGAAAATGAGAATTCGTACCACAGTCAATGGAGTGAGTGGAGCCAGACGACAATGTTTCAAAGAGCAGGTACAAAGAATGTTGTTTTCATCTCTTTTCATTTCTTTTAATGTCCATGTTCCAAAAAAAATAAAGATGATATGTGGTAAAATGAATCTTTTCAAATCAGAGCTAGCTTTCTTCAAGTATTCATAGCCAAATTATTTTCCTTAAGGCCTTTAGCTGCCTGTTTCATTTGCAGTCCTTGGTTATTTGGGGTTCTATCTTGACTTCCAGACTTTTTATTATAAATTTTTTTGCTGATTCTTTTCATAGATGTCCCAAAAGTATCTGAAAAGATTCTAAATATCAAAACTATACAGTACTTATTCATTCCTCTGAGTTTTGGCACTCTACTCTATTTATTCTGGAACTGCAAGCTTTCCTCAAGGTATGTGATTTTCAATTAGTTTCCCTTGATCTTTATGGCCTGAAAAGAGTAAATCAAGAGTCATTATATTCCTTTTCCTTCCTGTTTCTGCTGCACAGACTCAGTCATTTCCAGAAGGTCTTCTGACAATCTTGGAATGTGACATGTTCCTCAGATGATGATAGTTAATGACCCACTATACAGTCCTTAAGGTGACCAAAGTACCTTTGGGGGACTCCCAAATTTGGCTGAAGTCCAGGAATGATGGTATCTTAAAGGAATTTAAGCACATGGAAATATTTGAAGTTTCATGTAAATAAATTAAAAGTGCAAGTACACAGTAACCCATAAAGGTGGTTAAACTGATGTCAATGCTAAGCTACATGTGATATTCCTGGCAGGAGTCAGTAGGTAAAATACCAATATAGGCAAAACAAACTGATTCATTTGAGACCAAGTTGTACAGAGAAAAAAGTGGTTTTAGAACCTCGGTTCAACAATCTTCTGCAATTTTTTATGCTGGCAGAGCATAGGTACCTCTTTCTTTTTTACCTTGACACACATTATTATGCTCCCTATACACATCATTCTTAGAGAAACAGAATACATTATGTCCACATGATAAAATATTTTTATAGCATAGACTCCAATAAAGGGGCAAGGATATCTGCCAAAATTTCTCTGTTTAAATGTAATGAAACTAGAACTCTTTAAAACACTTTCAGAAACAGTGGTTTAGATCAAGTAAGCTGATACACAAATGCTTAAATAGCTCAGTGTATATAATGAGTAATAGACCAGTATATTAAGTTTGTGACATATTCCAAAGAAACTTATGAGACTCTGCTTCAGGTTAGAAACATTAAATGCGTGCACAGGTGGCAGAAAAATAATTGCATGAGAAGTCAGAAATTATGATGAGTGGGCTTCTTGTGCAATCTTACTAACATAAGTGGGGTGGGGTTCATCTAACCAGTATAATGGAGACAGAACACAGAAAAACTCTATTTTTTTTGAGTGTTGTTTTCTCACTTTAGGGCAAAAAGCCTCGCCTGCTTTAACATTCCCACACCAGCTGCTTTCTTTGAGCCACTCTATAGTTTGCACAATGGGAATTTTAAGGTAAGAAATAAATTTCATTTCTTTCTTATGACCATCTGTTCATGACAGAAGGATTTTTTTTCAGGGATTAATAATTCTAGCTCCTGAGCAGAGTTACTGACACATGGTTCTGATCTTCCTGAAAGTTTATAATTTCTCATTTTACTGCTTCCACATACTAGCTAACCACCAGAGCTTCTCTCCAGCCTCTTGCTCCTTAGAAGTGGAACTCCTCCAGTGGCTCCCAGCTCAGACCGAAGGCAAAAGGTGCACATTTTCAAAACCAAAGCAATACCAGCAGCTTGCATTATATTCTAGTGGTGTAATCTTGTAAAAATGCGTGTAAAATTTTGTGAAATTAGCTTCCAGGTTTTTACCCTATTATTCTAACCATGCCTGCTGGATTTGCGCTAAACATCTGGGTTATTGTGCCAAAGCCATATAAAGAAAGAAAAGTTATTTTGGAATAACTATGCAAAATGACCCCAACTTATTGATGCTTTCATTAGGACTGGGTTGGACTCAATGAGGCTTGTAGCCAACTTGAAAGAGAAGAGGCCAGCAACTCAAGCAAAGTGAATGCAGATAGAGTTTCTGATCTAAACACCCAAGAACTGATTTCCCAAATCTCATTGAAACCTACAGGAAGCACAGATGTGGCTACTGCAGAAGAAAACTTTGCATTTGCCTCAGGTCCAAGCCAGAAGTATGTCCCCAGCAGGTACATAAAAGCAGAAGAGATAGAGATGTGGCCGGGACTGTTGTTTGCACCAAGCCATGCTGCTGATACCGTTGGCCCAAAAATCTCGGAAATAATTAAAGACAACCTTGAGAGCCCTAGTGTTGGAAGGAATTATCCCTCTCACTCACAGCATGGAAAGGGTGACTTTCTTATGCTTCGAGAATCTTTGGGGATAAAAGATGTGTCCTTCAGTGGTAGTGACTATTGTACTTTGTGTGACAATGATACTGCAGGAGGTTTGATTTCTGCTGAACTACTGAAGCTTTCTAATCGCAATAGTCATGTTAAACATCAGAAAGATCAGTGACCTTCCCCGAGCAATACTGCCTACAAAGTTCCTTGTGCTCTCCTGTCACCTCCCAACACTGTCCTCCCAAGCAGCACAAATACTGACTGTGCAGACAGTTTCAAACATGTATCATATTAAAACACATCCTCAACTTCTGTACTTCAGAAGAAGATTGTGACTAAGTCTCCTGTCTAGCAAATACTACTCCTACAGGCATTTCTTAAATTAACCTCCTGGCTGCAATATCCAGTAACCCTCTTGTCTAAGGAGGCAGCAGCAGACCTGCTGTTTTCCTCTGGAAGAACTATTACAGTTGTGTGCCTCTTGGACGCAGCAGTATTTTCAATGTGATGAACCATGATTTAAACTCCATCATTTTGTAAAAAATATGCATGATTTTTCACAAAAGTATGAGAAACTATTTTTGCTTAAGAAAGTAATTCTGCTTCTTAACAGGATATTGATGAATTAACGAAATTCCTGATCTGATCAGAATTTGTAATTGCTTTGTTTAAAGATAATCAAACAGCAGGCCTTGTTCTTTGTTATCTTGAATGGCTGTAACTTTTTATTTTGCAATAACTAAGCCTCATGTAGTGCTTTAACAAAAATTTATTTCAAGGTTAAGTGGCTGGGCTGATTTAATGGGAAAAAAGGTGAAAAATAAGAACAGCACAAATGACTTTTACTTAATCACCGTACAGGCCAGGTCCACTGCCTCTCCAGGGCTTCTATTATTTCTCCAGAATTCATGAGTCCTTTGCCTATCTGCTCAACAGGTACAGCCTTTGTGAGCTGAATCTCTGGAGGTTTGCTTTCTGCCCTAGACACAGAAAATCCTATATGTGAGTAATAATTTACCAAGCAGATTTCTGGAGTCTTAGTTGCATCTCTTAGATTCAATGGGCTCAACAGTTTTAGCAAGCATACTGAGATGTGTACGCATACATCCGAACTAGCTGACACATCTATATACACAGTCACATACATTCATTCCTTCCTCTTTGGGGTGCTTCCCTTGTCTCTCTGGTGAGAGCACAGATTAGTTTAGACAAGGCAAAGAAAGATTTAATGTAGAAGAAACAAAGTGGGTCTAGACATCCTTCCCAAAAAGTGTGCTAAACTGTTGTGAGCAGTCTTCATCTGTGAGAAAAACAGGAAGAGATAGAGGAGCTAACATCTGGTTTGTGTGACAGCCACAGGTGATAGCAGTGATTAGTTTTCAGTGTTCTGATCCCTGAAAAAATATCCCATTTCTGGTTCTTGGTGCTTTTAACTTACAAAAACTATATTCAAGGGTACTTCTACTACTCTGCCACAATCTAATGGCAAGAGAAGAACACGATGTTGCTGTCATTAACAGTTGCTGTTATTTCCCCAGGATAAGAAAATCACTAAAACAATTCCAGGTACATGAAGGATTTTGGTGATCCCAAAATCCCCACTATGGGGATTTAGACCCCATAGTGTGCTTTGATGTATTGTCCTAAATTTCAAATCTTCAGAATCTGAGGGACGCTTTTTGAAATTGTCAGATCAATCATATCTCAGATTCATCAGTTCTTGGCAGACGAGAACCTCGCAGATGAGACAGGTTCCCCCCTTTCTTATGAACATGTCTGCACAGAAATATAACCATTTTCATAAAATCTTGTTTTGTTAATAAGGTATTCTATACCAGCTATATTAGCAAAATGAGAGTGGGAACAATTATATTCAGATATGAGTAACAAGAATCAGGTCAGGCTTCTATGGAAGGGAGAATGCATTAAGGCAGTCTTCATTAATAGAGAAGCAAAAGAAAACTGAGATTGAATGTAGTCAGAAATTATTTGAGAGAAACTAAAAGTCAAAGACTGCTGCTTGTGTCCATTAGGGCAAGATAGGAAGACTACAAGAACTGAGTCTGCAGATGATGACGGCTGATGATTAAAAGGCTGAAATTATATTCCAGCATCAGCAGTTCTCCAAGTGAAACTCTTAAAAACTTTTAGCTGCTTCTGCTTTTATGGAATTAGTTATAAATATTACTTGTTGGAGCTAAAACCAAAATGCCTCTTCTTTACCATTAGGTCTTTGGAAAAACAAAGCCTCATTTTTATTCAGCCACTGAAATACTACACATTTCCTAAAAAAGCAGATTATAGCCTCTCCTCTTTTTTTTCCCCTCTTTCCTTTGCTGCCTTTTTTTTTTTTTTTTTTTTTTTTTTTTTTTTTTTTTTTTTTTTTTTGGTTGTGGGTTTGTGTGGTNTGTGTGTGTGTGTGTGTGTAATTTTTAAGACTGGTATTAGGTTCAAGCTATGGTTTTTCACAACTTCTTCCAGAATCTCTGAACAATTCCAAGGCTGACTTTTGCCTCTAAGAGTGATACATATCCTTCCAGTGGAAGATAGAGAAGTACAGTTCAATAAGGAGACATAATATTGGCTATGGTCAAACCTGTGAAGCCTTTCATATCCTGGGACTACTGAGCACATGCTATATGTATCACCTGCAACCAGAACAAAGTAGATAGCATTTCCCCCTTTTTCTTCTGTTGAGTTTTGCCAAAATAAACTATTTTGGAAGGTATTTAAG
>VYZP01075348.1:54395-67307 GCA_013400635.1 Hypocryptadius cinnamomeus
CGGCCCAGCGCCGTGCCCCCCGGCGCGTGGCGCCCCCTGCTGGCGGGTCCCGGGCGGTTCCTCCCGCGTCCCCCACCACTGGCAGCGTTTTCTTCCCCCGATTCTCTCCAACTGCTCACATCTTCCTGAAGACATCATGCCCAGACTTGGATATACCTATTCAACTGCATCCTCATTTGTTATATGAAGAATGAAATAAGTACTAGCTGCCGTTCTCCAATTCTGTATGTCATTACATGCTAAAATAGTATTCATTTGCAGTAACTAAGAATTCATTACCTAAATTCTGGTACCCTGTAGCTCTCACATCCTATTTCAATATATTGCTAGCAAACTATTATTTCAGAATTTATATTAATACATTTGCTTTCTTTTTTGAAGTGCTTTACTTTGCACTCTACGTAATTCCATATTAGAGTGTATTTCATATATGTCAAAATATTTTTCCTCTTCATTTTTGTCTCCCCAAGTAACTAAAATCCTTCCCGAATATCACAAATCTTGTATACATACTTTCGATTTCATTACTAAAACTGATGAAAATATTGAATCACACCAAGTTTGAGCCTGGAATGCCCCTTGAAATGCCATTCCACTTTAACAAGGATCTGTTAATGATTAGACTCAAATGCATTATCAAAAATTTTAATAATTCATTGACAAGACTAGCTGCTACCATTTAGGTCAACTAGCTTCCTTAGTATTCCTTTGAAATTGAACTGTGTCAGAAATCTTAGCAAAGTCAAATTATATACTACCTATCCTGTTAGCAGCAAGTAAACTTTCTTGTCAAAGATGGAAGTTATATTGTTTCTCTGTTTATCCACTTGGTGTAGCAGTACACTGGGCCTTTCCTACATTTGAAGATGAGACTCTATCTTTCTGAAGTCCTCTAGGTTTCTTGAATGGCTTCTCAGAAATGGCTTCTCAGGTAGTTTGGATAGCCCCCAACAAGTTTCTTTTAAAATTGCAGAGACTGCTTCAGTTATTTACATTTTGCTTGGTTTTTTTTTCTTGGGGTTATTTGTTTGGTTTTGGTGGTTTTGTTTTCTTTCGTTTTCCCCAAAAAAATACTTTAGGGCAAATTTCATCTGTCCCTGCAGAATTCAACACACGTGCTAAGGACTTCAACTCAGATTTTTGGTGTGCTATTATCTTGTTGAAATTAATAATATTATCTTCATAGTTAAAACTAGATTATTCACTGGAAGAAAAACGGTGTGCTCTATTCTTCAATCCATTACACATTATCTACCATTCATTCCCTTTCCTGAACAGTAATGGGCCTTTACTCTCCCTTTTCCCCAAGACTGATGACAAACTTGTAGATGTTGTGGTTGTCCTCTTTTCTAACTAATTTTAGTTTCTCTGTTTGTTTTCAACTGAACAGGAGATAAAAATAACTATTGTCCAAGTTTTCCAGCAGGTTTCCAGCAGGTACCCTAAACTCTGCCAGATGAAGCCATTGGACTCGACAGCATTGTCATCTCGAAGGATTACATATGATATATTGATACTTCATAGCTTTAAATGCTACTGTGTCTTTTATTACCTCTATTCTAAAGGCACCATTTGCTTTTCTAGAAAGGAAAATGTTACAGTTTGCTGATATTAAGCAGCAGAACCTAGCAAATTGCGTATAGCGACGCTGTTGCCTGATTTGTGTTTGCTTTGGCTCATACATGCTGGAATACACATATAGTCTGTACAGATGATCCACAGCCCAGGGAAGCTGAATCAGAGTATTGCATGTGCCCAAGTAAGCCCTGCTGGCACAGGATGTGAGCCTGCACAGAACTGTCTTGACACACACAGCTTAATTGAGTAGTCATGTAATATTTTTGCAAGTCTGATATTTTTGGTTCCTTCCTTTTCTTTGTGTTCACAACTCTTGACAATATGATGTTTGAAATAGCTGTAAACTTGCTGTGTATGATCCACAAATTTTACTAGTTTTGTGATGAGCCTGATACTTTTTGAGCCTTATAAAAGTATCCAAGGACATAAACATAAATCCAACTGCTCAAGCAGCCGTGTGGACTATTATGATACTGTCTAGTTAGACCCAAAACTGTAAACAGAGGAGAGAAAATTCTTACCAGATCACATAGAAAAGAATCTGCCTTTTTGCCAGGATAATCTCTTTGAACTCACATATGTGAAAACCATCAGTGTCATTCAGTAGCTACAAACACAGTCACAGCACTACTGCCCTAAGTTACACACAAGCTTTTAGGTACTTGGCAGTTTCTCTGAGAGGCCTAAAATACGGATAGTCTGAATAGCAAACGTAGGCCTACATTAAAAAACGCACACACACACACACCCCCCCACATCCACCGATCCATGCATCCAACCTACTACAAGATTATGATCAATTTTTCTACTAATCT
Organism: Hypocryptadius cinnamomeus; assembly: GCA_013400635.1. Lineage (NCBI taxonomy): Eukaryota > Metazoa > Chordata > Aves > Passeriformes > Zosteropidae > Hypocryptadius > Hypocryptadius cinnamomeus. The sequence continues at coordinate 56,789 of VYZP01075348.1, forward strand.
GCAGAAGGATGAGAAAATTATCATACAGGAAAGCTGATTTAGGCTGGCTTCTTAAAAAATCTTTCTGAAAAAAGTGGATCAACCCTGGGACACGGCGATTACACTGGCCCTCCACGCCACCCCCATTTGAAGCTAAATATCTGTATTTTGTAGATTCTGATGTTCAGTAAACTAGATGGTCTTTTCCTGCCTCATTCTTTTGAGTAATTCTTCACAATTCTAGGAATTCCTTGACAAACTCAATTTGTTCGCTGCAGTGTCGTGCACCGCTGGCCCGTCCCTCCCGGCCTCTGCGGCCGGCGGGCTCGCACACGGCTGACAGAAAGGCGTTAACGGGCCCCGCAGGGAAAACAGCCGTCAGAACGGGCGAGGGACCGCGGTGCTGGTGTTACGCAGACGAGGCGGGTTGTCAGGAGCGAACACCCGCACCGGAGTTGCATTTTTGACGCGCTGAGCTCCGAGCTGCGCGGAGCCCCGGGCCCGGCGGCACGGCCCGGCCGCGGGACACCGCGGGAGCGGCTGCCGGCGGCCCCGCCCGCTTCCGCCCTCATTATACGCAGCTTCCTGGGGGCGTCATCCACAACTGCGCATCCTCCCGTCGGCTCGGGCGCTGAGGCTGCCGGGGGACGCTCCGGCCTGGCCCGAGTGTGAGTAGCAGCTACCGCCACCAATGAGCGAGCGGAATGCGCGGAAAGCCCGCCTACGGCGGGGGGATTGTTGTGGTGACGTCAGGGGCGGGGGACGCGGGCGCCCCATTGGCTCAGGTTGGGCCGAGCGCCTGGCGCGGAACGGGTGGGGAGCGGTCCCGGTGGGCCATGGCCAGCACCGGCAGCCCCCTGGTGAGTCCGGGCGCGGGGAGCGGCCCGCGGGCCAGGCGGGCCATGGCCAGCACCGGCAGCCCCCTGGTGAGTCTGCCCGGGGCCGCGGCCCTCGGGGTGCTGGGGAATAAGTAGGCCCGGGCGTGAGGGCCGACCCGTGAGAGGTGGCCGCCCGTGCCCGGCGCTCTGGCGGCGGCGGGGTCGCGGTGGGCTTTCGCGAACGGCCCCGCCTCCTGCACCCGCTGGAACAGGGCGGGTGAGCGGGCGCTGCCGCCCGTGGGGCCACTCTTGTCTCTGCTGCTCGCGGTCCTTCTTCCGCCCCCCGCTCCTGGTTCGCCGCGGGTCTCGCGGGAAGGCTCCGTTCTTCCCCGAGCGTGGCCCGTTCGCGGGAGGAGGTGAGGCCGATAGTGAAGGGGCCGCACCGCGGCCTCTCGCGGACCTCCGTTTTCGGTTCCGGTACGGGGCGTTGGCGTGGCTATGCCTGGCCGTTTCCCGACGGGAGGACAGGTGTTGTTGCCCTGTGGGAGCTACCTGTCAGTCTGTAATCGATTTCTTTTGTAGTAGGAACAAACGCATGAGGAAGATCTCGAGGGTCACAGTAGGACGCCGTTTCAAATGCAGTTGTTTACATTAGTCTGACAGCGTAAACTCGGTTTGTGTGCAGTGACATATCTAGAAGATGGAGTTGTAGCTGGTATACAGATGTGGTAATGGTAAATCTTCTTTTGTGTTGTAAGTTATACAGTTCAGTTAGCGTAGACATTCCCTCATGAAAAGAAAAAAAATAACCAGCTTTCACTCGTGTTGGCAAAACTACCTGGCAGGTATGTTCCTTATCTTCATGTGCATGCTGCTGTGCTTTTGGGTCTTGTGTTCTGTCAGTTGCAAGTTGCCCAGCTTCATTCTGCAACACTTAAAATCTTTTCATCAGTTGGAATTGGCTAAGGAGGGTTTTCTGTGGAGAATAGCACAGCACTGTTGATTCTTGACATGCTGTTTCAGTGTGCTCTCCTCTTCATGCTCAGTGATTTCTTTCATCAGGGTATTACACAAAATCATATTTATTGACTGAAGATGAGAAGTACTGTATGAATAACTCTACAGAGCACATAAATGTTACATCAAGGACTATGAGATAAACCAATTTTTGATTATTAAATGAATTTTGCTTTCTTGCTAGTTGATATAGCTCTATAAAGCTTCTTCTTAGCATCAGAGATGACTTCTGTTTACTTGGGCTCTTAAACAGAGAGTATGCGTCCCTTTGTGTTTCTGCTCTTGTTTATTGCCCATCTTTTTTGGGTTTTTTTCTGGAAAATACTTGCATTTCTGTTCCTTTTCTATATGTAATTTAGGTCCTTGCCCATGAGAAAAACATGCAGAGGGGGGAAAAATTAAGAACACAGCTGGTGACTATTTAGGTAAAAATTAGGCTATTTTGTCAGGATAATTATTTTTAATTCCTTCTCTTCCATTCTATTTAATATTTTCCTGGTTAGGTGAGTGTACTGACAGGCAGTACCAGATACAGGTGGCCCAATTCAGGTGGCCCTTTGTAATTCAGAGGATATCAAATATGGGAAATGCAGTATTTCTGAGACTGAGCAAGTTACTGTTAATGTTTATGTGATGGAGTTAATGACATGATGAGTTCTGTGATGACTGAATTGTAAATGCATAAGAGGGATTAGGGAGGGGAGGTGTGAACAGAGCACAGCTTTGAAAGGAATGTTCTAGCAATTCTCTGCCAAAACAGTTTTCTGTATTTCTGTATACACAGACAATTCCTAAAATCTTCCATTATTTTCTGAAGACGTGACATAAGGAGGGAGTTTTACTTCTAAGAAGGAAAGTATTTTAGTGCAGCTTTAGTTGCAGATTAGTTAGATTTAGTTGCAGTGTGATGTTAGTTATTTGCTGTTAATCTTGCTGTGAGTATATTTGGTCTCAAACCAAGAAGTGCCCTTCCTCTCAAAATGAGGAGTCTGGAAGTATGGTAATTAACATATCTTCATTTGCAGCAACATCTTCACTGGACTGTTCACCTGCACTAGCAGTTACTAGATTCTACCAGTGTTTCTGACCTGATAAAGCCTATAGTGTAGTCATGGATCTGGCTGAACAAAATTGCTAGCTTCTTTTTATTCCCCCAGTGGAACTAATATGAACTACACTTTTCAAAGAACTGGGCTCACAGAGGTTACATAGAGTAAATTTTGCATCTATGTTAAGAATTAGATTGCGCTATGTTAAGAGTTCTGTTTGTAGTTATTTGTAGGTGTAAAATTTCCTGATACATATGTAGGGAAAACCCTTCAAGCTTGTCTGTTTAATGTTCTCTTCTCCTCTTCTCCTTCTTTTAATCATAAAGCCATTACTAGTCTATCACTCCTGTATGGGCTTTTAACTGGGATAAGTTTTCAGTAAATGTTCTAGGCATCAAATCCCTTACCAAAGCAGGCTGCAGGAATAGAAAACAGGGATGTTGAAAAGGTGCTCAAAGGTGGAAAAATCAGAAGTTTTAAGAGGAGCAGTTTTATATGCATTCATATTTCTAACATTAAAAGTTCTTAGAGTTAGTGGAAAGGACGTGATCCACAGAATAATCTGGGTATAATAGGGATGTTCTACTAAACAATGATTCTACCATGTGGGTAAGCTTTTTTTTTTTAACAAGTTTTTCTTTGGGTTATTGATCTATTACAGTGCCAGAAGTAAAGTTTAATTTAGCTCTTGAAACTCTACAGGTAGATTACTGTAGCTGGATGTTGTAAGATACCCTGCAGGTTCAGGCTCATTGCAGTTTCCTAAAGCAGATCAGTTAGAAGGCAGCATTGCCAGAAAATCTTGGAAAGGGATGCTGACTACTGAGATACTTGCAGGAATTTTTGTACAGAAGGCATGAAACCAGGGGCATGATCACTTTGTTAGACTGAAAAATGTAGTCAGCTGGCAAAGTAACGAAAATAAATTTGGTCTATATGTCAAATATTTTAGTAATACCTGTTTTTTAACAGTAAACTTGTATTATATATGTATTTGTCAAGAAAAGCTATACGGATTGGTGTAGAACTAGCACATTTATGGCATTCAGAAAATACGCGAGTGACCTTAATTTAGAAAATACTACGTTTGAAAGATAAAATCCTTTTCCAGGTTCCTCATATTGGAGCTTTCCAAAGAATATGTATGATGCCAAGGAATTATTGCTTCTGGTATTTCAAATGGAAAAAACTTTCTTTGCAAGTGGCCAGGTTAGATTATGTATATATAATAAAGAAGGAAAAAAGTGGAAGAAGCAGATTTTCCTCCCTTCCCACTTTCCCTTCTGACATCTTATTTGCAGGTAAGCTTGTAGAAACTTACTGCAGTCTAAAGCACCTGAAAGGACTGGGAACAAAATACACGAAGCTAGCTATTTGGTCTAGAACCTTATTTTTCACACCATATGAATTCTACTCAAAATTGCTGTAGGAAATAAGGGTTTGCTGTGTGGTTAAATATTGAACTTGAGAATTGATTTCTGCTTTAAAAGACAAGCTCTAAATACTTCACTTGCAAATATTTTATAATTCTTTATGGTGAAAAATTGCAAAGATTAACTTGCTTAGCACATTCTTCTGAAAAAATACTAAATTCAATGTTTGGTTCTTTAATAATCCTGCAGGAATTTACATTTCTTGACTGTGCCGTGGTTCTTTGTACATACACTCCATCTATATACTGCCACCTTGGTGTGTCTGCTTCTCTGTTCTTCACCCCAAGCTGTTCTCTTTGCCTCCTGTAGCTGCTCCAAGGAGCCTGGCATAGGAAGCCCTTTTGTGTTTGCTAGCCTGAGCCCCCACCTATGCCGTGCAGCACCTGATTATCAGTGTGCCTTGTGAGGTAGCTGGTGGTGTATCCTGGGATCCAGACTATTGTGATCACAGATGGCTTTTGTTTTCTTGTGAGCTAGCCTAGATCTGTTTATGTTAAATTAATTCTCAGTGGTTTGTTTACATTATAGCTGTTTGGGCCGTAGGCTGACTTTAGGTTCTTGGAGATTTGAGTGGTTTCCTGTTTCTGATTTGTTTTGAAGTACTAGGCAGTAGAAGGAGGCCTTAAATAGTCTATCTCTGAAGATGATTGGAATGTAATGCTTTGCTTAGCAGTAGAGGAGGTTAGAGGGTAACTAGCTGATATGCCGGTTCTTATAAATCCTTTCATTAGCTTTAATTCCTACCTGATTTTGGAATTAGAAAGTGGAAGTCAGTGGCAAGAAATACCACTATATGTAAAGTGGTCAAATTTAGAGAAGGGCATTTGCATGAATTAAAATTTTGGATCAGCATTACTTGGTATGTGAAAAATTAATTTCTCTAGAAGTGAAAATGGTCTTGTGGATAAAATACCTTTATTCCCTAAAGGCCAAAACAATCTAAGAATGTAGAAGTGTTCTCTGTGTTTCCAAAGCATTGAGCCGCTTGGCTATATTTTTGCTAATATAATATGAAGCTGATATTCTCATTACTCACTTATGGATGAACTGTGTTATGGATTTAGTGCGCAAAGCAAGAAATGACAGTAGACAAACAGTACTTCTGGTACCTCTGCAGAGGTACCAGACATTTTTGGTAAAATAGTATGTTTGAATAGGGGAAAGCATGAAGCTTTCAAGCTTTCTCCTTTCATTAATTTGTACAGTCTTTAATCTTGAAATGTATTACCAGGACATGATTTTTAAGGGTCTTTTATTGTCTTTTAAATTGTGGTTATTTCTATCAAGATATTTTGTTAAGAGATTTTTGGGGGAACAGTTTTATGCAGTACTTCAATGAGTGCTTACCTTTCAGCATTAGAGAGATTTCAAATGACACTGGGCATGAAGGTGAGCATAGTTGTTTTAGTGGGTTAGAGCCTAGACTTCTTTAATCAGTTAGTATAGCAGTCTGTCTGGACAAGAACAATAAAAACCCACTCCTTTTATGCAGCCAAATGCTTTTGAAATTTGCATGGTTTGTTCATAAAAATGGTCTTTAAACAACAGTTTTCTCATGTGGCAACTTCTGAGATCAAAAAACTTCACCATAAATAGATATGACTTCCGATTCTCTTGCAAAATGAGTTTGTGTTAAAATAGTTTTTATAATTGAACTATGAGGTTTTAATATGTTCATTTAAATGTAGTAGTTGGTAACCATTTATGAACCTTGATCAAAGTATAGATTTTGACAATTTGTCTTCAGACTGTTTTGCTGACTGCGAAAGTCAGTTTCTTCAAGATATGTGGTGTTAAAGGAGCAGTTTGTTGGCTTATGTGCTAAATTTTAAGTTCTCTACAGTAATCTTTTGCATGCCATTTGATGATGAGGTTTGAAAGAGTGCTGATGCAGCTCTATGCAACATAAGTGCAAACCACAGCTACATGAGATCACAAGATTAATGTTTGAGGTCAATGCTTTTTAAATATCTACAAATAACTAATACATAGAGTGGGGTTTGTTTGCTACAATTTGACTTACTATTGTCTTCAAAGAACTCTATAGGAAAGTGTGTCCTACCTTTTTGTGGTTTTTTTTTTTTTTCTTTTGAGAGAAGTGTTTGCTCTTAGAAGTCCTGCTGAACTTCTGTCAAGCTGAAAGTGTGAGCAGAGTACATGTCTTTAAATACCTCCCAATTACTGTGATGTTTTAATATGGCTGTATGTATTTTGGTGTCAGAGTTAACCTGTTAAGTGGGTGAGCAGTTAATGAGCTGCGTGATGCAAAGTACTTCTGAGACTTGGCTTACTGTGAGTTTTGTCCCTTTCATTACCTGCTGGATTTTATGTTACAGTAAAAAGACAGACTGATAGCATCTGGTGACCTTTTCTAATGAACGTTTTTTTTCTGTTTAGGGTAGTATTTTAATTACTTAAAGGCAATAATAATCTTGGCAGATAGAGGTACTGTTGAATTCTTGAGATTATCTGATGAACTTTTAAGCATATTCAAAGTGTATATAAAGAGAAATTGGCACACAATGGATTTTCATTAGTCAGTATATTGTTTCTCTCTATACAGATACATGTACAATTGGTTAGTAGAAAGAGGATGCTGTTGGTCACTTAGCAGAAAGTCTGACAATCCATTTTTAGACAGACATCCAGAGCATAAATAGACATGAGCATATAAGGTCTAAGAACTGATGTTTACTGCAGTTTATGAAAGCACACTATTATTGCTCTGGGTTTTCTTCATTGAGGGTGCTTCACTCTGGTGCAGCAACAGAATTTATGAAAGGAAAACTGGTGTTAAATATTGATAGGGCTCACACAACAATCATTACACTTCCTGCAAACAGCTCCTATACGGGATTGGTATTTATTGGTGCAAACTGTGCTGTGCTCTCTGCACTGAAACGTGAGGCCTTCAGTTGGATTTTGTTACTCTGAATCAATGGGTTTGTATCTTCAGTTTCTTGTACCTGAACTACACTGCTTTTGCCTGCAGTCCTATTTTAGGTACTATGATAGTTTGAGGACATGTATTCAGGCCTATCTAAGTATCTGACCTGATCAGATACTTTTTCTTTTGGAATATGCAGGAGCTCTCAGGGTGTGTTACATGGTAACCTTTGAACTGGAGACTGTCACAACTAGGTATTGGGGAACATCGAGAAAGTTAACATTTTAATTGTGGGATATGTGGGGGGAGGAGGCCAGTGGAAAAGCTGTGTGTAATATCTGTTAATTATTCCTTTATCCCTTCTGATGCTCTTTTTCACATATGAGATGTGTGTCACATGCAGTTGGTGCATCTTTGTCAACCCTCTGAAACACAGTGTGCCATGAAAAGAATATATTAAATATAACTGGTTAGCTATTAGTTTTTTCACTTTTAAGCTCTAGGTTGTCAATGTTTAAATTGTAAGCAATACAAAATAAATTTTGCTTTCAGAACTTTTGTCTTACATTACAAGGTCAAAACAGTTTACAAAACAGCTCAGGCCAAACCTGTCTAACTTAAACTGCCTTTAGCAGAATATTGGGTTGTGCTAATCTTCTAGCTTATAGTCTCATTAGCATTATTTATAATCAAAACAAATGTACCCATTGAGGTTTAAAAGTCATGTTTCTTTGTGTAAAAAATACTTTCTGTTAACAAGGTCTGCTGCCGAAAAAATTAGCTTTATAAGTAGTTAGATGGAAGAGGTTTTATGATCATATCTGCCCTATGTCTTAATGCAGCTTGAGATTCTGTAATAGTCAGCAGTCAGACTCAGTGTTATCAGACAGCTGAGAGGTCAGGATCCTGTTCATACTGATTTTCTTTGTAATAGATCTTGCTAGTGGAATTTCAGCAACAGCAAAGATGTTCTCAGTCATCTTCAGTGTTCGACATCCTGTCACTTAGTACAGAAGTAAAGGATATTGGAAGTTTTAGAAGCTCAGTCTCTAAAAATATTTTTTTGCTGCGGTCAGTGTTGATAGAATGGTCTCAGGAACATAGTGTTGCAGATTTTGTGGTGGGAAAAAGGTAGTAGAGATGCAGTTGTGGTTGTAGTTGCTTTAGAGAAGTGTGGTATGGGTTTGATGCTTATAAATACATTAATAGTTGTAGTGATAGTGCAGTTGTCAAAATGCTGAATTGCAGAGGGAAAAGGTACAAGTCCTTTTGGGTGGCGGGGAAGAAAGGATCACATTTTTCCTATCTAGTGGGCTTTTTGCATTGATACCAGTTTATTTAAAGTTTATTTCTACTGTTTGCAGACAATTGGGGAAAAGAACAGTATTAGTACTTCATATATAAATAGAAGGAATACTGTTTCTAGTTATTTAGTGAAAACTACTTGATGGAGATTTTGAAATGACTGTTGATCTATAATGCCACATATATTCAGCAGATTTGTTATTTTCTTCCTTGAAAGGTTTTCAAATTCAAGTATGTTGTACTAAGAATGAAACTACTTCTATATGAAAGTAAATGAAAAGGAGATCCCTTAAGGGTTTGGGAAAGTAGTGTTAAAGACTAGTTTTTAAGGAGACAGAATTACTAGATAAGTGGTTATCAATATGGTCTATGGTGATACATGACATGCAGTAGGTCAGTCTGTTGTTACCATGTGAGGATCTGTGCTTTCACTGGCTGCCAGCAGAGAAATGTTGATAATTGCTAGAAGGAGTGCATCCTTAAGCTTCTGAGAATTGCAGATGCCGTTTAGAACATTTTAAATTTCAGTTACTGACTTTGTATCTCACTAAAAAAATGTCTGCATCTGGCAGAAGAAGGATCTTAAGTCTGATTTTTACAAAAGAGTGTGGTACAGGGTTACATTAGATAAGCTGGCCTGTATCCTGTCTTAGGCATATGTGAAAACCTATATGTAGAGGCAATATGGTTTCTGCAGACATGGTTTTTGGAGCCTTTCAAAATAAAACTGAGAAGGTAAATAATACAGGACAAAATACTAAAGAAGAATATATGGAGTGTGAAAAGGCGAGTGTAGGAATTAAGTTTTTCAATAAACATTGAGGTGTAGACCTAGTTGCATAGTTCATTTCTTAGGTAACTGATCCTTTTAAATCTATTGCATGTTCCTCTGTCCTCCTTGTTCCTAATCCTGACTTTCCTTTGAGAAAGTCAGGGGACTAATTGATGTTATACCCTGGCTGAAAATAACCTTTTCCTATAAAGTCCATTACTCCTGTCTCTTCCCTCAGGATTTTTCTATACTTGGTATTCATTGTGACTTAGTTTCAGCTGCTGTGTAATGAAACACACTGCATCCAGCACCTTTTCCTCGCTTTCTCACAGTGCTGTGATGCTTTTGTGATGGATGTTTTTCTTGCTTGTTTGCTTTTTCAAGGTGATCTTGCTAGTTGCAGAATCTAATCAGACCATCCCCCTGCAACATTACTGCTTTATTTACCTGTAAAACCTCATTTGTGACTGGAGCCAGTTCATAATTTAGATCCCGATATTTAGTCTGTGTGTATGTGTGTTTTATTTACTGTATTTCATTTAACGGGATGGTTTTTTATACTGGCATCACTTCAGTTGCTGAGCACTCATGCTTGTGTCAGTCTTGCTGCAATCTTGATGGGAAAGGGTACAATCTGTTTTTAATTCTAGCTAGTGTGTATCTTTAGACCTGCTGCTGTGTGAGTAGCTGTCTGAAGGAGAGGTGATTCATCTGGGATATGAAAATTCTGGGGACAGTAGTTAGTCTGCAGAAGGTGTCAGCTGAAATATTATGTATATAAGGCATAAAAGGGACTGTGACCTACAGCACATACATAATAATAGTATCAGTTTTAGCAGTAAATAAAGGCATCTTTTCTCTACTGCACAGACAACAGCCAAGTGAGGAATCGCTTATTTGGGAGCTAGGTTCCTTAAGAGTGAGTGCCAGTGAGTGCATGAGTGAGTGCCAGTCCAATTCCCTTCCAAGGTGGTTTCTGACAAAAATGCAGAAAACTGTTTCAAATTGAAATTCATGAGGTAAAAAAATTCTTTTTGTGAGAAGTAATTTTTAATTTGGTAACATGCTGTATGTTATAGACTCTGACATGGTTGCACAATACATCTGTTTTGAGATTAGGTGATTTGGTGGTTTTCATTAAGTCATAGTTTCATTCTGCTGGGTGTATGTTGGAATACTGAGATTTTAAAAATTGTGTTAACTTTCTTAAATATTTCCTCTGTTTACATATTTTTTGTTTGTTTGTTTGTTTGTTTTTT
>VYZP01075350.1:3051-43546 GCA_013400635.1 Hypocryptadius cinnamomeus
ACACATTGGAATGAATAGAAAATGTCTTTTGTTATAGTACAGCTGTAGATCAAATGAGATTAGTCACTCTGATAAATTCATACAGACATACATCCTTTGTCTAGCACAGTGCATCAGCTTGATATTCACACATTTCAGTCATGAAAATGAGTAAAAAATTGGAAAAGTCACGTTTAATACGAGAATTGCAAGATTTTAATGTAAATGAACCATAAACAGATGATATAATGACAGGCACTGATGAAAAGTGGATTACAGTGCAGATTAGAGATGAACTCTGGATTAATTTGGGGATGAATCTTGTTTGCTGTTTTGACAGGAGCTATTCTGGCTGTCTATTATTTCATTTGCTTTAAAACCATGAGGGAAAAAGCCTCTGTAGGGTGAAAGATCAGTGCACTAAAAGGAATAGACAAAGACTGCCCGTAATTATATTTTGACTGAAAACTATAAAAGCAGTGAAATTATGCAGTACCTTCCAGCAGAAGTACTGAGACCAAAGCAGAGATGTATTACTGCTAAAATAAATAAATGTCTGCATCAATAGACTTGCTCTTTTAATCTCTAATTGGTTTTAATGAAGGACAGAGTTTTTTAAAAATATAAATAGACTGAAAGAAGAATTTAAACTGCATGCAATGAAAGCAATGCAGGACTATGTTTGAAATATCAAGGATACAGGAAAATATCAAATATTCAATCCTCAAAGACACCTTTGGCCTGTGCAATCATATGGGTGGTATCCTATTAGGGGAGAAAATTGACTATATAATTACAGACTGTATCATAATGCAAATATTGGGAAGGGGGAGGGGGGTGATTCAACATTTCAAAGGGCAGATGTAATTCACGTATTTTACTTTTAGTTTTAATGCTGTAATGGTAGGTTTGGTTTTTAGGTAGGTTTTTTTTACATGCCTGCATGTACAATTCCTATCTGCACTAAAACAGAACACCCAGCAGTGCTTTGATAAAACACTAAATAATTACTACAGGTTGAAAGTGTTAATTCTAGGATTATCCATCCAAAACAGTAGACGTGATATAAATTCCACCGTTCTTTTTTCTTTTCTTTTTTTTTTTCCTTTTTTCCCCAAGCTGGCAAATATTAGCTTTCTAAGTCAAAAATCACCAAGCAAGTTTCCAAGCATTCCTCAATCTGTCCACACTCACCGAGTTCCAGGAAACAGAAAAGCTGATACAGCTGCTCGTAGCACTTGGAAAATGTTGAAATCTCTTTCAGTAGCAGAAAAAGGGCCTTGGACCTGAAGTTTTCCACAGAAAAAAAGGTTATCAGTGCAGAAGTTTCAACTCCCTTTAAAGGCCAAAGTGGCAGAAAAAGGTCCTTAAGAAGGAGATAGAAAACATCCAATTATTTATAAATTTTTAAATGTATGCTTTTGTGTAATAGATGTTAAAGAACAGCTAGACAAGAAATGCTCTGCAATGATTAACATTAATTTCTGTCATTTGCCCTAGTAGAAATTTTTATGATGATGGAGCCTGTTGCTGGCAGAAACTGCTGAAGCAAAGTCATCTTCAGTAAATTTCAAATAGGATAAATAATCAGGAAGCACTTGCCCCCCATTAACCCACTAAAAATAAATCAGAGAAAATACAAGCTTCAGAATTCATAATCTTAATGCATCTCATGTTTTCTCATATATACTTGGCAATAGGTATTATGGGGTTGTTTGATTTTTTCAATTCTGCTCTCTAAAAGTTCCTACAGACACGGAAAGTATTCACAGTTTACAGCCACCAGTTGTCCTATTGGATTTCCAAATTGTCACTTAACCACCCTAATTTCACTTGGACTTGAAAAACTGCTCATGATCTCCTCAGACAGTCACTCCCCAAAAGACCTCTTGCAATTAAAACCAGAAGAATACTGCACCTTTCAGTTAAAAATTTGAATTTATGCTGTTTTCTTGTTGGGAAGCCAGCAAAACAAACAAATCTCAGAAGGGAGCTCTTCATACGTGCTGGAAATAATTGAAGTCAGGCTGTGGCTACTACAGAAACAGAAATGTTCTTTATTTGATGAATGACAACTTCACAAAATCATCAGCTTCTCAGTAAATCTCCGAGGGACTTAATTTTATGCTGAAATCTGTACAACAGTAACAAACAAACAGTTTTTTACTCCTTTCTTGGTCCCCCTGCTGTCCCTAGGGTTTGTACATCATAAAAATTAATTTAGCAATGCCTCCTCTGTTTTGCCAGAAATTACATTTTTATTGCATTGTGAGCTTGGCTCACAACTCTCCTAATTAAAAAGGGGAAAAAAAGAGCATTCCTGATTCTTCATTTTTAATCCCAACATAGGCCCACTAGCCCAGACCATAAGGAAACAAATGTTTCCTGTCAGAAGTGATGTTCTCAAAGATAACAAGGAAAATGCCTTGGTCTATCTAAGGAAAACCTGATCAGTTCAAGATATATTTTCTGGGCAGGCCCTTTCATTTTCATTTTCACCTTGCATGCTCTTAATTTATCACCTTCCTTGCTGAAGCCCCCAGATACTAATTTTGCCTGTTTTGAGATATTTGTTTGCCAGACACCCCAAAATGGAGCATGAGAGGTCTCCCTAAATTTAAAGGTTGACTTTGCCACATGCAAGAGTCAAAAATGTGCAAAACTTTTTTTATCTAGGAGCTCAGTGTAAAATAGGTTCTTGAAAGAGTTCTAGTTAAAATATGATTACAGTGTCATAATTAAGAAATAGATTCTTGGATGAGTGCAAGACTGAGCTAAATATGTTTATTTAGTTTAAGATTTCTAAAAAAAAGCAAACAGGATGAAAAGGGTATCATGAGGAGAATTTTTTTTTTTCATAAATGCTTGGAAACAGTTAAAAATGCTGGAATACTGTGATATTGTATCTACTTCCCTAATTTATCCACAAAACTAGGGTGACCCTTGGAGGTCCCAAGCCCAGAAATGGATAGGACAAAGAAGATACAGTGGTTTTAGAAGATATTAAATGTGGAGTAATTCACACAAGCTGGGAATGCCTTAGGAAGGTGGATGTGTCACAGGAGTGGGATATTTTTCATGGGAATTTTCTTTGCTGAAGAAGCTGGCTCATGGATTTCAGATGCAGTGGTACAGTTTGATGACTTTTAAACTGTGTCAGGACTTGATATGTGCTCTTCTGGGATGCTAGAGCTGGAAATATGCCTCTTTGGAAAAATCCTGCAGAAGTGTTGGGATAGGAGAGACAATTGCTTAAAGTGCTGTCAATGGATAAAAAAAACCAGAATAGGTGGGGAGAAAAAGGGACAAAAATCCTCAAAGCATCAAGTGATGCATTCAGATGATGGCAAGCTCTTAGAGATAAGAGATAAGCAAGCCAGAACCAGTTTGTATTTTCCCATCAGGAAAATCAGTGCAGATTCCCAACCCATCAATGCAGATTAATGAATAGGAAGGAATTCTGTACTGTGAGGGTGTTGAGGCTCTGGAACAGAAGCTGTAGATGTCCCATCCCTGGAAGTGTTCAAGACCAGACTGGATTGGGCTTGGAGCAACCTGGGCAAGAGGAAGATGTCCCTGCCTGTGATAGTGGGGCTGGAACTAAATCTTTAAAGTGCCTTCCAACCCAAATAATTTAGGATTGTGTCTATTCTTCTGGTGAGGATGCTAATACATCATCTATCTATCTGTTTAATTAAATTTACTACTGTATTATGCAATTTTGGCATTGCCTTTAGGTTTTTCCCTGTATCCCTGGCACAGCTTGATGGAACTGTCTGGTGGATGCTAAAAGCACTGAACAAATACTCCGTTTAAAACAAACCATACAGCAGATGAAACTTAACATGATTTAGTCATGGGATAAACCTTGGCTGAAGCTCACAATGTGTTCTTAAGCCTTATAACCAGAGGAATTTTAGGTTACAGACAGAAAAGTTTATGAATAGCATTTGCTATCAAAGGGACTCAGTTAAAAACATCTTTAGTTCATCAGAAACAGGAAAAACCACGTGGTTAAACTTTCTTAAAAAAAAAATAAAAATTGGAAAAAAAAATCAGCTTTGGGGGAGTTTTTTCTCTGCTTCTTGGTTTTCAGTGCATCCAGAAACAGCAGGGCAGGAAGAGCCACACAGTTTCTGGTATATTTTGCTGTTTCCAAATTCCTCTCTTCTTCCACCTTTGCTATCCTTCCTTTCTCCCACAAGTAGCTTTTAGAAGCCCCTACCCTGTTCCCTTGAGCCTGGTACCTCTGGGCATGGATTTCTAGGGTTATGATGGTGGAAAATCATTTTCATACTGTACTAGAAGCCTGGGGAAGATGATGCCTTGCAGAAGCTGTTGCATAGGATGCTGTGCTGAGTTTTAGACAGTAAGCAGGAACTGTCCATCCTATAGAGGTCTACAGCCCTTGTAGTTAAGAAAATTCATGAACACAGTCCGCCATTCCAGTTCTTTGCAGTAATGTTTCTTTTTTCAAAGCTGAAGGGGATGTGGATGACTGAAATGAGTAATTCCTGAGAGAATCCTGTAATATTTTCCATGTATGATTAGAAATGTAAACATGTTGGGAAGGGCTTTGAGGGACCAAGATTTGGAGGTGTGAGGGATAAACTTAAGCCTGTTCATAAATCTGAAAAAGTTAAAAAAAAAAAGCTAAATAAACTAGATGTAGGTATAGCTGCTTGGTTTGGGATTTTTATTTTAGGGTTTTTTTGCTGATTGCAGAAACTGCTGGTACTTCCAGCCTCCTTCTGGAAGAGCAAGGCAGAACAGCAAACTCCTTCCATCAGGCCACAGATCAGGCAGCAGATGGCAACTTTGGACAGACTCCGACCAGGCTGGCTGGAGTCAGAGATGAGCCCCTTCCCCTTCCAAGTGAGCACAATGCTGGGCCGAGCTGGGGATTGGATCATGTCTAAACATTGTGTCTGGACTCAGGATGCAGCAGAGTTTTGCTGTACCTGATCCAAGGGCTCGGCTCCAGCCAAGTTCTAATTAGGGCTCCTACCTTAACAGAGAAATGCCCTGTGTGCTGCCAGCAGTAGCTCTGTGTTATCGGTCTTCTCTTCTGTGGTTTTAGGTTTTTTACAAACTGTCTCCAGGGCACAGCTGGTCTCTGAGGGCTGCTCAAAGCAGTCTGGTTTAACACCTGAAGAGCAAAAAAAAAAAACCCCTCAACTCGTTATCTGATTTGGTAACTTGTTTTCCTTACAGCCAGCTGGATTTAGGAGACACATCTATGAATACTCTCCTAAAACATGAAAGCCAGGTAACCTCTGAAGTTATCAGCAGATTTTAAGGAGTTGTTTGCAAATCAGGAGCAACTTGCACTTTCCCAATGTAGTGTGTAGATGAGAAGAGGCAATAACTTGAAAATTAACTTCAGAACAGCAAAAGGCAAAGCCTGGAAAACAATTTTGAGGCCAGTTGTTAATAATATGGATGACAAAAACCAGAGAAACCTCTCTAATTGGTTTTCTGAGTCCCTCATTCTCAGGCTGGCTGGTTGGAGTTGTGCTGCCTAATGTTACTTTCCACTCTGTAATCCCTTGCTGTGCAGAGGAGGGGAGAAAGTGTTGTGGGACTGCAGCAAAGGCAGCCCTGTTTTCTCCTCCCTGGCAGTCCATGTGCTCTTGTGATAATCGCTGAGGTTTATTAAATGGGTCTAGTGTCTGCATCCCTTTGTAGGCAATCCTTCTTCATGTGGCTCCTTGTTGTGGAGCTGATCTCAGCTGCAGAAGGATCTCAGCACCTCATTCTTTTTAGAGCTCACCCTGCCAAAGCCCTGCAGCAGGAACAGAGGTGAGGTTCTCCCTGGCCAGCAGCATGGAAAGAGGCACAGAAAGGCTGGGTCTGTGCACTACACTCAGGGTAACATGAATCTACCCTTATGTAGGTATGTGTGTTGTCTCCCTCTCCTTTTTTTTTTTCCTTCTAGAAACTGTTGTTTCATAGGAAAAACCCAGTTTTATTCTGTGCACATTATCATAACTTATATTACAAGCTAAGAGGATATGGACATCTGATGCTGTGGATTGTTTTATGACAAGTGCTGTTGGTTTTATTTGTACAAGGGGCAGGTCTCAGCCAGGCTCTGCTCCAGAGCTGTGCTCCCCAACTTGCCCTGGGAAGGGGCTTCTGTCTGCCCCAGCTCCCTGTGCTGGGGAAATCACTCTGGGGGAAGCTGAAGGACAGAATCAAAGCTTCCTTATCCCCATCGTATCCAGAGGGAAGCCAAACCCCACAAGGACTGTGGGTCCTGACTCTCTGTCCATGATGCCAAAGGAACAATCTCATATTTACTGCAATTTCAGGGGTTAATATCTTGAAAGTCTGACATAGCAAAGACCGTGCAATACTTCAGGCTGCTTTAGCATGCACATCTTGTTAACATGCCAGCCTAATTCCACTCTTTTGCTTCACAGACAAGCACCACTTTATTAGCCCCAAATCCATTATCTTCTCATTTGAAAGGCTCTGAATAGCTTATGGCAACACTCTGCTTTTGTAATACAACAAGTCTTTTCACGTCGGTGAAAAATACTTTAAGAAATGAAAAATAAAAATTCAACAGTGACAGACATTCCAGTCGTGCCTTTCATCCTCCCTGTGTGAGCCAGCAGGTGCAACTTGACATTCTTTAAACAAACCTTCCCCCTGCTTTGTGGCTGAATAAAGGCTTTGACAAATGCTTATCCTTTGATATGATGTGTACTTGACAAAATTCACAGGGAGATCTGAACTGCTGCTTTGAAGCAAATACTTATTAGAACACTGGAGCACTAAAGTGCACTGTGATTTGGCTCGGTTGCTAGTAAGACATCAAGTAAAATGTGCCCATTATGTCAATTCAAAGCCAAATCTAAACACTGACTTCTGAGAAATCTGAAGAGAATTTGGGGCTGTGCAGCTCTCCTGCTTTATTGCTTACCTAATTTGCATTTCCTTCTCTGTCTGTCAGCTCCCCTCTGCATTTTGAGCTGAGCAGTTGGTGAATCATCTGGAATTCATTAGATATTTTCCATTACTTTATTTTGCTTTCCACTTTCAAGCCTTCTCCCCCTCTCCCCCAAAATGCAGTGCACTTCTAGCTGAACAGGAAAGGGGATGGAGACTTGTCTCCCTTTCACAGCTTCAGGGCTGTTCCAGATTTGTGTTTCATCTATGCAGGTATTCAGTGTGGAATATTTGGTGTAGATTACTTGGAAAGGTGCCATGAAGAATGAACCAGCTGAGGGTCAAAAAAAGGCTCAAGTTTTGAAAGATTTGTAGGTGAAATGAAATTAATTCATCTCTTCCTGCCCAGAAAAAAGAAAAAAAAAAGAAAAAAAGACTTCTAGAACACCTTTCATCCTTTCTCTCTGTTAATGTCTCTAACATGCTGCAAAATGTCAGAGTTCATTGAAAAATCTTCTTTCTTTGTTGCAAATTAGTAAGCCCTAGCCTGCTTTTAGCTGTTTGGGTACAAGCAGGCAGCTTGAGACATGATTCCCCAGGTCTAGAGAGCACTCAAAAGATGTCTGACCTTCCTCTTCCACAGCAGATGGCAGGTAATGCCATCCTGGTAGAGAATCTCTCCTCTGACCCTAACAAGCTGTCTAATTTAGCAGAGGTATTTCAAGATGCAGCCTCAGAGAACTTAGGAAATTCACGTTCAAATTTGAAATTTGGTGTAATTTTTAAATACTGATTATACGTAACTACCAGGACAGCCTCCCTGGCTGTGTCATTTACTCACTTTACCTTGACATATTTATGGCAAGCCTTGATAACTTTTTAACAGATTTTCTGTAGTCTAATAACCTCAGGCAGACAGCGTTTCTCACAGTTTGGGCTGAATAAATAAATACATCAAACGGCAGCAAGCAGGTAAGGAGAAAGGTGCTCCAGGTTTTTGTTTCCCCTGCTGTCACAGAAAAAGTGCTTGGAATTCTTGATTTGTTGATGTTCTTAAGTGCGAAATGACACTTGTTTCTTTTTCTGAAGAATGTAAACACAACAAATTTTATGTTTTGCTTTGAACATACAGTTACATCCTAAACATTACACCTTACTGCATGTGTAAACACAGGTATAAATACACAGAAGAAAAAAAAGAACCCACTTGCAAAGCTTGCTGCCTGGGGAATGGTTTTGGAGGATGTGGGTGATGAGTCCAGAGGGCTTTCCATGGTTTGATGAGAGCTGGGCCATTCAGACATGGCACTGGACTGGCCTCAGGTGTGCTCAGCCTGCTCAGCCTCAAGAGGAGCTAATTTCAGGAGAGAGTTGTAGGTAACTTTGAGGTAATCCTGCTGCAGAGAGTGCAGTGCAGGCTGAGGTTCTCACACAAGGTTTGTTTCTATTTTTCTACCTAGACAAGCCTGAGGGCTGAATCCCTTGGAAGCAGTGAGGGCTGAAAACACAGCAGCTGCCAGCATACCTGGCCCTGACACTGGGGAGGGCAGGTGCCCCTCGTGCCCTGAGCTGTCAAGGTTTGTTCACCTCCTGCCACCCACGCACTCAGCTACACGTGTTCAGCAAGAAGCCAGGAGCACTTTGCCTGAGCTCAGCAGGAGCAGGGTGCTGAGCCAGGCGGCTGGGCAGGGCTTTATCAGTCCTGGTTCTGGCACCAGGCTAGCGAGGCAGACTCGCTGATGCTGCTGCTGCTCTCGGATTTTGGCTCCTGGACACGGGGCCAGAGCTCTGGAGATGCCAAGGCTGTGGTATCACGGCACCTAAAGGCTTGGCATCACCTCCTGCAGCCAGAGCTGCCCTGCTAATCACCACGGGGCTCAGCAGAGGAATTGTTAGTTAGTGGTTCTAGGCCAGAGTCCTGCAAAATTCACATCGGTGTCAGCCCTGGGAGAGCTTTGCCTCTATGAAGGAGATTAATGGGCAATGCAGAAAGGGAAAACCTGCTGCTGCATCTCTGCTCTGGCTGCACCCCTCAGTCCTTCATGTGACAGTGGAAGAGCTGTCATCCCTCTCTCAAAGGAGTCTGCTTTGTCCTTTTTGTACACAGTTTTTCCAGAGAACCTCTTCTTGCATCTGAGATAGATGCAGCTTCTGAATTCGTGTGAGACATGGGGCACAGCAGAGCATCCAGGGGAAAAGAGTGCATGAGGCTAAATCTAGAAGCCCTCAGAGAAATTCACTGTCAGGTTGGAGTAAAAAAAAAAAAAAAAAAAAAAAAAGAGGAGCTATCCTTTCCACGTTTGAGTAGTTTTTTTTTTTTTTTGTTATGCCAGTGAGACTCTCCCATTTTCTTCCATGGGAAATACTAGGAAAAACCAAACTGAAATATAATTCTATTCCTCAAACTAGCCATTTGTAAGTAAAATGTACTTCATCTTCTCCGATAGAAACCAAGGGAGTAGGTAAGGTGATTTCTTTTCCTGCCATTTTCCACAAGTTTCATTCTCTTCCCACGTCTGGTAAATGTTTCTACAAGTCTGTAAAAAGACATCTGGGAGGCTCCCAGGCTCACAATATTCAATTAGCATTTAGTACTACACTCTTCTCTTTGCAAATTAAAAACTATGCAGTTCCCATAGCAACCTAAACAAGATAAGAATCTGAGTGAAGACAAGCTGATTTAAGTGAAGATAAACAGACAGCAGTGTAGATATTTTAAATGAGTCTGGGAGTTTCTTGATTGGCTGTGGTTTTTGCTTGTTTCTGAGGCGTTTTGTTGGTTGGCTTTTTTGTGGGGTTTTTTTGGTGTTTTTTTCCTTATCTCGAGGTGTTTGGAATAATAAACTGTAATCCTTACTTGAAAGATCTCTAGCAATGACTGGGCAGCAAGAGACACTGGTTTTGCTAGAGAAAATACATCCAGCACGAAGCCATGTTTTTTCACAAAGTTCCTTGTGCTCTGCTTTTGAAACTGGTTTTGTTTAAACAACAACAAGTAGTTGTAGCCATCTCCTTGTTTTGTTTGCTGTTGGGTTTTTTTAATTAGGGGCTGAGACTTGGTGTGGGCAAGGGGTGCTGAGTTTTGTTAGGTAAGCAAGTGGGTTTATGCAATGTGACATTTAAATTGCAGTCTAACATGTTTGCACAGTGCTCAGATCAATGGATCTCCCTTTGGACACGGGCAGATCATGATTAACATTTGGTTGTTTGTGCAGATGGAGCTGCAGAGATACAAAAGCACAGGTTCTGTATTAGTTCTGTGAAGATCAACCACAGGTACGAACCTGAACTTAGAGAAATTTCCCCCAAAATGCTGGCACTCTGCTCCCCTTTGTCAGGGTGGTGAATGGGGCACTTCTAAGCCACTGAAAAACCCTGAACAGTCCATAGAAATCCTCTGGCCTTTTAGAACAGTATTTCTCATAGTTTCTAAGGCATTCACCCTCATTTTGAAATGAGGGTGAGAAGAGGGAATTAATTCCGAGCTCCCATCCTTCCAGCGTGCAGGGTTTGCCTGCAATGTGCTCTTCCACATGACCCTGTGGTTAAAGCTGAACCTTTGGGGTATGAGCACTGGCTCTTCTCTACCAACCATCCTGCTCCCTGTTGCTGTTTAGTGAGGGTTTAACCCCGTGTTTGGAGCCCCTCATCAAGATTTTGGCCCCAGTAAGCCAAGCCAGGGCATGTGCAGCTCACTGAAGTTACCCAGAGCTCAGGAAAATGTCACTTATGCTCAGCTCGTGTCCATGCAGCACAAAAACACCTGTAAGAGGTGATTCCCTGCCCTGCATCAGATTGATTGAGGCAATTTTTTGTTGCTGTGACCACAATAAAAATGAAGACATAGTATATTGCCGTGGTTTATACACATTAGTGTTGTCCTGATACCTCTGCGACAGCGTTCTGTGTGAGATTCTATATGGTGTGGATAATAAGACAAATTAGGTATTCCAGCTGCAAAAACACAGTGTGCAGGGAATGGTGTGCAGTTCAGCTGCAAAAATACAGCATTTTTGTGACATTATGTTCAACCCTCTTCCCCCGAGATGTCTCCTTCCAGGTCAGTGTGGACGAGGCAGCCATTGCCAGCACCATGGAGTCCATTTGCTTGGCAAACAGGAAATTTGCCTTTCTGCCAGTTTTGTGCTTCTAGCAAATATCAAAGTCAAATGAAGAAAATTGGACTGTTGAAATCTCTCTTAGCAGAGACAAACACAGTTTGATTGGGGTGGGGAGGATTTTGTTAGAGAGAGAGTAAAAGTATACATGTTTTGAACATATTTAGTTTCCATTAAAGAGGCACTTTGACAGCTTAGAACATTTCAATACGGGTCTTTCCATTTGTGTCCCTTTCAAGTTAAAGTTTCTCTTTTATTTGGCATTTTTTATTTCCATAATTGTCATCACCATCTTCACCTTTCATCCTGTTAGATTCACTGAATAGTCCCTGCCAGAGAACTTCATTGATCCAGCCCTAATTTTTCAGGTATGTGTATATAAAACTGCATTACACACTTGCACCTTTTAGGGGTGCGCAGCAATTCAAAATACCTGTGGGAACCACCTCTTGGATTTCCTTTTCTTATCATGTTGCTATCTTGGTATCATAAGTTTTTTAACAACTGTTTAAAAACGGGAGCTCCTAAGTGACAGGAAAATCCATTAATTGCCTAAGTTCTGTGTTCAATCAAGGTTTACGAGATTTTAAATTCTTATTATATAGTTATGAAAACAGCTTGAAGGATGCACACTCAGAAAGTCTCAGCTGGTAGGATTAGGGGCTAAAAAGTCCTTTTGTAGCAAATCTACTGAAAGAAACCACTGAGATTTTGTGTAGTCTAAGTTTTCCCTAATCCAATACATCCTGTATTCCATTCAAAGCATCACTTCACAGTGTGACTCTCAGCTAGTGTGCATAATTCATTTACGAAAGCAAATTGAGTGGCCCAGGAAATAACTCTTATTTAAGAAAAAAAAAATTAAAAAAAGAAGAAAGGAAAAAAAATATTCTCTTGTAGGAAAATGAAAATTTCTTTGCTGAACAGTAAAATTCAGAGCTTTGTACTTTCTGAACTTGATTTTCTTTCATGCACATCAGCCTATTGCAAACTTAGTCACCTTAGTGATATTTTATCTTTATACTTTATCACCTTACTGGTATTTTATAGCCTAAATTTGAGGTGATTAGGAAAAATCCCAAAATGGATGAGTTGCAAGCTGGGTATGCTAACAGGTCCCTCGAGAGCCCATTTTGCTTATGGACCACGTGCCAGTGGGACAGGCAGAGTGCAGAAGGCTGTGCTCCATTCAGAAATTCAGATTTTCGAGAGTCCCAGATCACAGTGATTTGATACTGAAACTTGAAGGGATGAGGGAAGTTGGTGTACCTGCCAGCTGTAAACATTGAGGCAAAAAGCTTGTTTTTAAGAGGTTGAAAAATGGTGTGGATTGTGCCATCCTTAATGCTGGATGTAGCAACTTGATGCAGCATCGATGAGATTTGAGTTTGTTTTTTGGTTTGTTTTGTTTGTTTTTCATTCCCCCCCTTACAGTGGGTCTGGTGCAGCTGCAATAGTTAATGAAGTGCTGAAAATGGAGTTGTTATCCAGCACAGGGGGAAAAGCCTTCCTTCTGCTGGCTCCCCACAGGCTGCAGGAGTCCCTGGGATGCGTCAAGGGCAGGACTTGGCCGTGAGCTCAGGCAGCAGAGCCTGAGCAGCAGAGCTGAGAGCTGGACAAACAAACATCTGGGCAGCTGCATCCCACCCAGGCTGGGAATGGGAGGATGAACTGAGAGGTGTGCCTGGAGCTCTCCTGAGCTCCTGCCTTTGCTCTGCAGCAAGTGGGGCTGCAAGCATTCTCCTGCAGGTCCTTTAATCCTGCCAGTTTAGGATAAAGCCCTTTGCTTTGCTTTTCTCAGCCGAGGTGTTGACGTTTGTCTTCTTTTGGTTTACTTCACGTAAGGCTCAGCCACAGACATTCTCACAAATAAACAGACATGTAAGACTTTTGCTAGCATATTTACTTTGCCAGTGTGAAACTAATGAGTGACATATTTCTTTAGCAGCTGCCTCGGTTGTGCAGCCCCTTCCTGCAAAGATCATGCCCTGAGAATAAGGGAAAAAAAAAAAAAAAGAAAGAGTTCAAAACCTGATAGAATGATAGCAAACATATACGTATAGCTGAACAATTAATTGAAATAATAAATGACTCACTTCAGCAAGACTCGGAGTGAATCCCAGTCCTGGACTTCCTGTGCTATGTGAAGAGCCCTGATAGTGTTTATTTAAATGGGAAACATTCTCTGCAAGGAAATGGGTAAATAGGGATCTCAGAAGTTCAAAGCTAAGGTCCTGCAGAAGAAATACCAAATCTCAGGGCCATGCCCTTAATTTGTGTACACCATTGATCACAATTCATATCAATCAAAGATCTGTCTCTCACTGCTTGTTCACATTATTTGGTCTGATTGAACTTGCAAAATTTGATCTTGTTTGATTTTAGCCTATAGGAGCTTCTGTCTCTTCAAGCTTTAATGACAGATGAAGGTAACATCAGATTTACCTGATTTGGACAGTGGCTGACTGGTTTTGTCTTGAAACAAAAAAGGAGATGAATGTATCTAAGCATAGAAAAAATTATCAAAGTAGTTAAAGTTACACGTATTTAAAACTGCTTGTCTCATGTTCTGGAAGGCTCTGGAGAAATTATCCAAATTATCCAAAGACATTTTCTGGCTGCAGCAATCAGTGGAGGTCAACCCTTTTATTTGCCAATACCTTCTGCATTGTTTTTGTGAGTTAAGTAACAATAATTTTCTTCAGCATGGATGTTTCCAGCATGTGTGAGACAATTTTTGCCAAATAGATGAAACAAGAAGACATCTCCAAAATGTGCAAGTGAGGCACAACATCACATTTACAGCAGGGACAGCTTGTCAATAGAATTGTTCCTCTCCCAGCAGTGTCTGCTGGAGTTGCGGACAGAAAATCCCAAAGAAGTGTCAGAGGTGCCTAAAATAACGATAAAGTTATTTTCAAGTTGTTTTCTAAGGAGGTATCTCCTTCTGCCATGGCCTGACAATAAAGCTGTCAGAGATTTGAGCAGGCAGCTGGCCCCAGAGCAGATCTGAGTGTTTGCATAAGTCAGACCCAGGAGTTGTAGCACAAATATCTCTGAGAACACTACAGCTGAGGTGGTCTGCTGTGTTCATCACAGACTGAGTGATGCAGGAAGTACTAAAGCCAGTGACAAATTCAACTTTCTGCTGAAATTTCCAACTTGCTCACTTGCTCACCACCCCCTGTTGGGTGCCTGGACCCCACAACACACTGGGATATCTCTAGAGCTGCTCTGGAAGCTGAAGGGTGTGACATGGTCTGTGCTCAAGGGCCATCCACTAAAATGGTTGGCTTTAGCTCTGCAACAGTGTGAATGACTTCAGAAGGCATTGCATTATTAATTTATTTCTGTTAGGAGTGGGGTGAGCCCAGGAGGAACCCTTAGACTTGTGAGTGCAACTCAGTTTCTCTCCTGCCAGTTCATCCTTGGTACCTCTCTTTCAAAATCATTTAATTCCAGAATGTAGCAGAAAGCAGTCTGGGTAGGTGTGTGGGTTTTATTTTGGGGAAAGTATGTGTGCATGTGTGGGTTTTTTTTGCTGTTCTTTCATGGGGTTGTTTGGTTTGGGGGTTTTTGTCTTGTTTTTTTGTTTGACTTTTCTTTCTCTATTTTTAACAGGAGAGATATTTGTCATCCGCTATTTGTGGCAGTGGCTGGGGAAATGGACCACCACACAGACATGGTAAAATGGCTTCAATTTAGTGATAATTCAGCACCAGATTCTGGCTGTTTATAATGATTCTCAAGGAGTTTTCAGTCCTACTTTTTCCTGCTTTAAACCCAGCCCCTGTTAACCACGTCCATGGGGTGACATCAGTTCCCATCAGGAAGTGTGCATAACCTGCACTGGTTTTACACTGCATGTCTAAAGTGCCTGGTTGGCTATTGTTTGACAGGACAAAATATGCAGTAAAAATAAAAAAAGAGGGAGGCAAAAGCCTGTGAAAAATAATTTGATGCTTACACCAGCATGAAAGTTACTCACAGGCACCACTGGCGCTCTTTTGCAGTGCTGAGACGATTTTAGCCCTTGACAAATTTAGAGCCTTGAAAGAGACACAGCAAACGTTAACCAAGGTGTCTCCAGGGCATTGATTTTAAACACCTCAGCTTCACTTTGGTTTTCCATTTTTAAGCAGGAAGTTTGTCAGAAAGGAAAAATAGACACTGCAGGAAAGGAGAGGCCACTGGTAGTTTCCAAGTCAGCATTTACGTGACTCAGGTTCATTTGGAGGAGAATAATTTATGGTGGTGTGAATAAATAATAGCTGTGAGTTCTAACTGTCCAAACATGATGCATAATACCCTGGGAAAGCTTCCTTTGCTGTGTGCTAATGACTGATTGTTGGCTTTTATGTTATGAGTGACTGTGGCAAGTAAATCATTGGAAAATATCTGATGTGCTCAGGTTTGCTGAAGCAGCACTTGTCAAACTGCATCTTCAAGCCAAGTGAGGCATGAGTGCAGCTCACTGCTGCAATCACTGTGGTCTCTTTGCCTGCATTTGTTAGCAACCATGCAAAATCAGCTGCTGGACTTAAAATATCAATGGTTTGGTGTGATTTGCTTTGCATGGAATTGCTGTTGTTATCAGCATCCCTCCTTGTGGAAATAAATTTATCGAGACATCAGGTAAGTGACCATTTCATCTGGGGACATCATCTGTCAACTAATCCTAAAAGCAGCACAAAAATATATTCTCTCATGTGTGCATTTTGTGTGTGGAGAAGCATTTTCAAGCTGTTCTTAATCTCACCATGTTGGCTGCTCCTCTATCAGCATCCACAGCAGGAAACACTTCCTTTTTTTCTTATTGCAGCTTTACTGAAATGGCTCTTTTTCTATTATTTTTTTAAATCATCAAAGAGAAGAGTGTTGCATGTTTTTCTCCCTGCCTGACACTGCTTCTCGACAGAGAACCTTGAAACTTTGTCATGAAAGGAAACTATCTAAAATGTTGCTTTGATTTTTCAGCTGCATCTCTTCGTTTTTTCTATTGAGGGACCTTGTGAAAGGCAAGGATTTTTTTTTTTTCTCTCTTGCAGAGGAAATAAAAAATTTGGGTAAGGAGATAACTGGACAATTCCAGTTTTTTCCCTGTGTGTTGAAGCCTAAATTGTTTGTGCTTTCTATATAAGCAGTCTTCTAAATCGGGGAGAAAAAATAAGCAAGCAAAAATAGTGCAAACAGTAGTCCCACACCTTACAGGAGCAGTAAAAATTTCTGTCTGTTCTGCCACCTTTCTTATCCCAGGTGACAACACATTCATGGAATTTCTCCTTGGCTGTCCTCCTTGTAATATCCAGGCACTGAGGTTCACTGTTAGAGCTGTGTAGGAAGGAAGTCTTGACCTTTGTAATTTCAGGCTTTTGACAAGGACACAATTGCTTTCAATTTCACAAATGAGATTTAGGTTTTTTCATATCTTCCAGCTCTCTGAGAGTGCAGGTTTGGGTTTTTAATTGCTTGATGTGAACAACAGTTCTTAATTGGATTAGGAGCATAAAGGCAGGAGGATACCAAAACGTCATCCATGCATTGCGATGGCCGTGGGTCACCATGGGTTTGAAGCCAGTCTTGAGGTGGTGACATGGATTTCAAAGCTTTCGTCTCTTATTTACAGTTCATTGATCCTGCCAGTTCCACTGCTCAGCAATCATCTTAGTCAAATCAGCTCTTCTGGCCTTTTTTTTCTCTTTTTCATGGCAAGATAAACCTTCCCAGTGAATGATAGGATGAAACTACCCCACTGTGACAGTGAATATCAGTGGTTGTATCACTGAACATGGTTTTATCTGCTTTAATTTCTCAAAAAATATCTGTATTATTTTTAACAGGTTTTGTACTGGGGGAAAAGTTGTTCCCTCCTGCATTTGTGCTCAGTTCTGTTTATTTTGGATCCAGTGCACTCATCTGAATTTAGCATTCAGTGAGCAATTCTCTGTGGCAGTCATATGCATAACTTGTCACCATCTGGCGTCACTATGGCTACTACTGGCCCAGTGCAGTTGCCATGGTAGTCAATGGAAATTTCTGAGGGTGACTTCACAAATTCAACACAGGAAAGAAAACCTGTCAATCCAGAAAAGAGCTCAGCACTGAGGCATAATCTTTTTCCTTTGCCCTGTTTTTGTTGTGTGGAAAGTGTAATCCCCACCTGACAGGTGGGGACCACTGTCTCGAGATTCATCCAATATTTCTGAAGGGGTGGAGGATTGTAAAAACTGGTCCAAGAATTGTAAAAATAGGTCTTCCAAGAACCAGGTGAGCAGCCTAACTCTGGTGCCATCCTTGAGAAAACAGCTGTGGCATGAAAGCATAAAGGTAGGGGGAAAAATCAGCTTTCACAGCATCACAGTCACAGATCTGGAAACAGATCTTTGCTGTTACCAAGAAAAAAAAATCCCTCTAAATCCTTCTATGGCTAAGTTTGTTTTAACAAAGGTATGAGTGTGTTTGACGTCTGATTAATGCAAGTGCTCCATTGTTGCTCTGGCTTACTCAGGAATCAGAGAATTAAAAGGTTACATTGAACAAGGTTCTTAAATTAGTTGATTGACTGTAATCAAGGGCAGGATTTGGCCTGGTATCTTGGTTTTATTGATGTCATCTACTTCATGTGTCTCTAATACAATGGAAATACAAGAGTAGTTTCAGTCCCTGTGACCCTCTTATGAGTGAGGCCAGATCCTCACTAGGAAAAAGAGAACTACAATATTTCAGTGTTATTTTTGTGCAGACTTTCTTACTATTATCTTTTTCTCCTCTCTTCAGTGTATTCTTTTTCTGTGTATTATGAACCACTTTCCCTCCTCTGGAGAGATTTTCTCTATCCCATGCCCTCTCTACTCCCAGCTTCCTTGACCCTCTTTTTACCTTTCTTTTCACACGATACACAATTTGGGTTGTTTTCAAACAAACGTGAACTTTTGCTTTGTTCTGATTTTATTTGTGGCCTGAAAAACAAAGCACATTAACTTGAAACAGACACTGAATTGCCTATGGGGGTAACTTGCAAAGTACTGATGCTTGGAAAGCTCCCAAAAGAAAACAAAGCCCAGCAGTCTTGCTTTGTTTGTAGAGCTGATGGAGATCATTGACTCCTAAACCTTTGCCATCTCCTTCCAACCAGCCCCCTAAAATAACAAATACATGGGTTATGTCAAACAGTTCTGGTCTTCTGAGCCAGAAGTGAGAGTGACATGGAGACTGTTCCTGCTCATAAACATGAGTAGCTCCTTTTGGGGGCAGCTCTGTCATGCACAGCCAGGCTGAGCTGTTTGCTCCCACTGGGAATCTGGCCTGACATCCCAGGGAGAGCAGTCCAAGGGATGGATGCAGAAAACAAAGCTCCCTGCGCGTGGCATGAAGTGCCTCCACAGGGTTTTTGTTTGTGGTGTTCCCCATGATGTGCTCAGTGCTCTGCAAGCACAGAAGTCGGTGCTGGATACCCCAAATCTAACTCAGAAAGCAAAGCTGACAGGGGATGTTCCAGGCAGGGGAACCCAAAACCAAACTAAAGTGGGGTTTTGTGGTTGTGGTCTGCTCACACCTCAGTGGCTCAGAGTGTATGGGATGTGAATCAGCTTGTGGGGCAAATGCAAGCCAGTCATGGCACATCAGCATTCATTCAGCTGAGTTCAATATTTTTCTGTGCCTGTGTAAAAATAAGAGAATTAACACAGGCAGGTGCTGTAGTATGTGTTATTTAAGAGAGTTTGGAATAAAGCAACTGCTCACTCAAAATTAAAAATTTGATAGCAAAATTTAGCAACTTCGTTGCTAAAGATGTTTAGCATTTTACACGTATCATTGAAAAGTGTCATTCTTTATTGATGTTCATATAGTTCCAAAGTTTAAACATGGGAAACTTTGCTGCCTCGGGGTGGACCCCAGCTAGAACTTGCACACCGAAAGAGAGAAGGAAGAGGACACCTCTAAACACAACTTTGTCTAAAGGCACAAAGGTGGGAGTTATTCTCCTCCTCAGATGAGAAAAAAAAAAGGGCTGCTATAAGAAATGCCATTTGTTTCTGCTTCTGTTTTGGAAACAACAGTAGTGTTTGCAAAGCTGCTGCTGGGGAAAAAAAAAAAAAAAAAGGAGAGAGTGATAGATATAGTGATGGTATGGATTCTTGCTTCTTCCAGTAGGATTTGCCACAGGCTAAATGTGTGTTTGCTTCCTAGGCTCGGTTGCCTCACCTTGATCCATGAGAATGATTCCTGTTTATCCCAGAGCTCTGCAGCCAGAGTGTGCTGTGCCCCCAGGGCTGAGCCCTCAAATGGCAAAGATTCTCCTGCAAAGACTGCCATGTGTTTGAAGGGCTGCACGCCACACTTACAGGGCACATTAATGTAATCAGTCCTGTAAATTAATGGGAATATTGATCACAGAATACTTCTTTTATTGGAGATAAATTCCCCCCTCATATTATGCTAAGATATGTTTCCTCTTTTTGCTTGGGTTTTCTTATCCTTCTTTCTTTCCCCATCCCTTCTACTTTCCTGTGTTTTGGACATGAGAAGTTCAACTGTATAAACACCCATCCAACAAAACCAGCATGTGATAGCCAGGCATACTAAAAGAAGAATTGGGTTCTTATCTCTCACTCCTTGTCCACAATAGATGACTTTGGTAAGGAGTGGGATGCTGAAAACCTCATTTCTCTCTTGCATGGCTCTCTGGAGTGACTCCAGAGCAGGCAATGGAGTCACCCTCCTGTAAACACTGGTGGGAAACACCAGCCCTGAGAATTTCCTCTCACAGCACTCTCTCTTCCACTGCATTATGCAAATATATTACTTGTGTTCACTGCTCCCAGCATTTCTTTTTCAGGCCCCATTTAGGCAGAATTACTGAAGTCATCTAGGTAATAATGTGAAAGAAAATAGACTCATTCAGTGACAGATTTTGAAATTGCAATTGGCCCTTGAAAAAGTGGGTGAAGTCAGGGACAGGTAACAGATGGTGGTGGTGGCTAATCTTTCAGCCTATTATTTTACCACATGGGGATCTGAGCCACAGATTTTCATGCTCAAAATAAAGGAGAAATTAATCACTGTATGACAATGGTTAAATAGTGCAGTGATATTTGCCTCCATCCAGAAACCGTATGCAAAGGAAATAGGCTCCAAAACAAGAGTTAGGCTGTTTTTTGTGGTGACAGACATCACATGACTTCAGAGGAAAAAGAGCTCCACCATGTAGTTTATACAGAGAAAATGAATTTTATGGCTATGCTAAGGAGTCTGTGAAAGGAAACCTACATGCAAACAACCCCATGGACTCTAATATGAAATTATAGCTTCTCTCTGGAATTGAACTGGGAATTACGTCACATGCATAGGACTCTATAGGATGGTTAAAACCAGAAGTTATTTCATTCTGTGTTATTTGACAGTCTCTTAGCTGGCCTTTCTTTGCTGAGGGTAGAAGTGCTTTGGTTACTGCAGGCCTTTATAAGTAAATTCTATTCAACTTTAGTAAACTTCTACAAACATGTGTATTAAATGCTCATTGCACTTTACAAGGTTTTTCTACAAAAGAAACACTGTACATTCTATTTGTCTGTAAATGCCTCCTTAAAATTCTGTCAAGGTGAGATCATTTTTCCACTGGTCATCCATAAATAAGGTACTAAAATTCCAGTTAACTTTCCTGCTATCCTCACTGTTGTTTAACTGTGGTGAGGAGAAGAACCAGCTCCAAAACACTCCTGTCTCTATCTGACTATCAGAATGTGTTCCAGAACCTACTTTAGACAAAGAAGATTTGATTTTGGAAACAGATGTTGGGAAATACAGGTTCATGACTAGAGAGAAGGTGGAATACAGCTTGAGCATGCAGCAAAACCCACAGCCCTGCTCATGCATTGGCATGCAGAGAAAAACTCTGAGAAGAGGTCAGGACTTGGTGCAGTGCACTATAAATATAAATAACTTTCATTAGTGGTTTTTGGAGGTGCATGCCTATGTATGGGAGCAGGAGCAATAAGAAAGTTGGAGGTCAAAAGCAAGCCATGGAATTTTGAGAGGCTAAAGAAAAGCAGAGGTAAAAGTTGAGTCTCTGAAAAAGTTTCCCTTTGTCGTTTCCCCAACTCCATTTGTGCATAGAGAGCCTTTTCCTCTGTGTGTGTGTGTGTAGCAGGATATAAATATGCACAATTTGGTGATGTATTTCACACATGAAGTGCTGACAGAATTATTGGAAGTATCTATCACAATTTACAGTGCTGCACCATGCCTCAGTGGACAGGTCCCCTAGAACTTCTCCTGTGCCTCTACATCCAAAGAATAAAAATCACCACTAAAAAAAAAAAAGAAAATTAGTCAATCCTTATAGAATTGTTGCTCAGATTAGCCTGATGTTGTGTTTAGTGGTTCAAACAGCCCTGGCTATACCTTCTTTACATTTAACTTCTTTTTAACACTGACCCCAGTGTAACCCAGGGTGTTTGATCAGATTTTTTTGTTACTAATGAAGCTGTAGAGCAGGCCTCTGACACTGTCTTTCAAACCAAGGGGTGCAAGTGAGTTGAACCTTAAAATGACTCCAGTTTAAGTCATTTGTAACAGAAATCCTAAGATTAATCTGAAGAGATTTTTTAGTGTTTCTTTTGTTTTTTCTTGCATCCACCAGATTAATGTTTTCCTTATTTGGCATTTCTTGAACTTCTCTGTTACCTCTAGTCCTTTTCAAACATCAGTAGAAACTTAACTCTGTGAATTCAGTTAGTGAGGTAAGTATTTTGCATATTTTAATACTAAAGAAGCCCCAGTCTTGACAAAGAAACATGAAATAACAAGCTTTAGTTTCAATAAAAATTGTAGCTACAAGACATCAGCTTTTTAGTAGTCAGCAATCAGATTTTATGGACAGACAGTTAACTGCCTCAATGAAAACAGAGAGTCTGATCTGTTCATTGCACTGGTGATGTCTTTCCTTTCCCAATGGAGCACTCACATGGTAATGTGAATAATTTCTTAGGATTTTTTAAAGGGCTTGATTGTACAAACTTGAGAAAGTGTCCCCACCAAACCTTCCCCCTGGTTCCTAGAGAGCAGGAAGGAAGGAAGGAATAAAGGAATGTGTTCCTTCAACAGAAGAGTCATATTTTGCTCACATTTCAGTGTGAGCCTGCCTATTGTGTTTGTGAAACACACTGAGGAGGCAAAAGCTGAAATTACAGTTTATCATCCAGCCAGACTGATTCATGGTTTATCTGCAGCTAATTGCTTACTACTTAACCTATTTTTAGCTGCATCCCCATATGCAGTCTTTTTCAGTCTTTAAATGTCTTCAAGTCAGTTGAGGAATATTAATTTGTTCCTCAGCCCAGAAGGGTGCTCAATTGTTGGGTCAGCTGTAAAGAAAGGGAAAATAGTCATTAGCACCAAGCAACTTGCTTTTCTTCCATTTGATCATATTACAAAGGATTTAATCAGAACTGAAGACTTCCCACAAGCAGGCAGTTCCATGTTTGAGGAGAGTCCACACTGTCCCACTCAAAGCGTGCCTTTTGTGAGGCATCGTTTGCCATTATTTTGTATAATTTATCCAGTAGCAGCCCCTGGATGAATTAACTTATACTCTGCTTTAACTGATACTGTCAGAGCATATAGTTCAAACAGGAACACACAGCCCCTGTGTTATTTAGGTAAGGAAAGTTTATTACTTCACATTTATAGAGCCCTGGTTCTCCTGTGCCTTATAATCACAGAGCTCCTTTACTAGCACGACCAGGAAATGAACTCACATCCATTTCTTCTAAAGACATTCAGACTTACAGATTGAACATGAAATCACTTCATAGAGTTTCTGCAGCTCTATGAGAATATATTGTGACTTACTTTCATCCTGTTGCTCTGCAGTGTATTTTAAAGCTGTTCTGGACAGTTTGACAGCTGTTAGAAATCAGTGTATCACTCTCGAAGCCAAATGAGCTTCACTTGTTCACAGAGTGTGCTGAGGACAAGTGCAAGAGGACCTGGCTTCTCCCAGTTCCAGCAGAGCAAGAAATTCAATTTGCTCCATGATTTTGGAGCTGCCCAAGGTGGCAAATGTGTGCACCTGAGGTTCTCAGTCCATTTGAAACTCTCATCTCCTGAATCAAAAATGGATCAAGGAAATTAATGAGCCAGGTTGCGCTTATTTTTATCATGGCCAAAGTAGAATCATCACATTGCCAATATTGGATGGATTGTAGAGGCATTTAGAGGACAGGCCCTTCCTTACAGGTGGCTTGGTTGTTCTATAAAGAATCTCTGTGCTTGGAAACTTAGGTTTTCCTTCTCCAAGACTTTCCTTCCAGACTTGTCAGGAAGTCTGCTACTCATCAGTGAGGCACCTCCATCTTGATGCTTCCCTTGATTGCAGCTCTCTGGGAAATTTTGCTTACTTAAAAGTTCAAATACCTCTTAACAATTTGACCTGGGCAGGTAATATGCAAATTTTCTCTCATGGGGGCAAAGGTTTAAGGAGAATTTCCTTGCCTGCATCCTCCTCCTCAGTGATTGTGCATGGGTACAATCAGCACTTGTCCCTAATGAGGCTGGAGCTGGCCTGGAGAGAGGGATCCTGCTGGGTGCAAAGCCCAGCATCAGCCCTCCCAGCCAACCCTGGAGCTGCCTTTGCACATCTGCACCCTCATAAGAGTGCATTTTAAAAGCCCCAAGTCCATCAGGGGTTCTGAAGCCAGGCAGTGTGAAAACCAAAGATGAGTTTTCTAAGCACAGGATTGCCCTCAGAGGAGCAGAGGGGCAGCTCCACAGTGCTGTGAGCAGCTACTCCAGTAAATCAGAATGGTTTCCAAGGGTTTCCAGCTGTGCTACAGCCCTGCTGCTGCTGCTCCTGCAACACAACCCCAGGGAAAAGCAGCAACTCACTCAAGGGCTGTGATCCTGTACGTGCTGCAGCTCAGAACGCACCTACATGGAAACACTTCTTGAGGGAAATAACTTTGGTTTCTACATCAGTAACCAAAATCTCCAGCTCTCTCTGGGCTGGCATTACCTGATGTAGAAGATGGGAAGAATGAAGGTTTCACTGCAGGCTGGTCAGGCTTCTAAGAAGAAGTTCTGGCTGGCCACACAGCTCTTGCTCTCATGCACACATTGTGTCACATTGCCACAGCTGAGTGGCTTCATGAATTGCACAGTATGGACTGAAATCTGCTTTTCACCTGAGTTTTTGTTGGAAAAGAATTTTTGCCCCCATGGATTTTGAAATAAGTGTATTTTATAAACTGTGAGTGTGGTTGGGAAAATTAAAAAAAAAAAAAACCTAAGCATTTATTGAATTTAGGTTTACTTTTTGGCATATCTCAGGAATTTTGAGGCTGGACACGTAGTTGAGGGTTTTTAAAATGCTTTGAGGTGATCATGGCACATTTTCGGAACTCCTGATACATCACTGAGGAAAAAGCAAGACATGATCCTGCCCTTTGCATGTGTCCTTTGTTATCTGGAGCCATACTGTGGAAGTGAAAGGGATTTCTTCTGATAAACAGGAGGTGTTCTGCTGACTTCTGGGTTTGGGAGAGAGTTTCTAAACTCAAATTTCCTTTCTGACAGCTCATGTAACCATAATTACCAGGCACTGGTCCCTCTTATCCCAATTCCCTGTCTGACATCTGTGCAGAACTCTGAAATCCCAAATATATTGGTGTGAATCTGTGTGAGTACTCTGGTTGTAGGATTTTTTTTATTATTATTTTGTTTTTTAATTTGAGGGATTTATTTCTCTTTTTCTGATCAGGTGCACAGCACACTCCTGGTTCCCACAGCAGAGAGGAAGCAGCTTCTTGCTGTACACTCTCCTGGGCAGTAATTACAATTCCTCAGGAACGAAGTTTAGTTTGTAATTCAACATTTCCCCATAGCACAATTGTGTAGCACCTATACAAATATTTGTTCCTGTTAAATGCTTGGGGAAAAAAACCCCAACATTATAGCAGAAGTTAGAATATGTGTAAGGTAGTCACAGGAACAAAACCTTTTATTTCCCTACCCTTGAATCTTGTACAGCATTCATTAAAATTGTCATAATACTTCCCTTGACTTCTGTAAGAATAATCCCAAAATATCTGTAGCTCCTGGTGGATTCTAGATTGATGTCCCTTAATCTATTTATATATTCAGTTGGCATTGTAGAGGCACAACAAAGCTGTCATCCTTGCCCAGGTATAAATCTTAAGGAGCAGCAGCTGAGCACCAGGATGGACCCCAATTCCTGTGCTCCTCTAGTCCTGGAGGATTACAAGTCTGATAAAACAATGAAAATAATTTTTTTCTGATTAACTTTGTGCTCAATCTTCTTCTGGTGTCAGCCTAGTACAGGTTATACCATCTTTTATTCTGTGTCAAACAGTCACAGAGGAGACGATAACATGACAGATAAAGCCATGGTGGCAACCACTTTCTGGTCTTTTTTAAAGTTCTTAAGGATGAGCATTTATAGTAGAACAAAAGCTGTGAGATCTGAAGGTTGCCACCCAGGATTTCTTGTGATTATTGAATAGTTTTAGTATTATGCAAGTCCACAGCAAAAGAGACAGAAAATGGGAATGTAGAGCAAGCAACTATGACTTTTCCCAGATTTTTGTTTTAATTTCATATAGAAGGAAAAAAGTCCAGGATAAAAAAATATTTTAGAAAATTAATTTTTTAATTGAATATTCATAGCCTGCTGGTGAGAAATGCTGGGATTATTAAAATATGTGTTTCTCTCATGTGGAAATAAGGCCATCAGATGTCTGTCCCCATCACAAAGAAATGCAATTGAAATGACTGTCAAAGTATTTACATAGTGATGGCTCTTATTTAAGCTGTCACCCTTAACACCCTGCAGCAGTACCCCCCTCTGCCTGCACCGTGGTGCCCCCAAACAAGCAGACTCAAAAAAGATTTTTAAAAAAGCAAACTTTAATGGGTGCTGTGGAATTTTTGCCTGTGTTTGGGTTGGACTGTATGAACTGTTTGAAACGGTGCATTTTGGTGAGTGATGTTTCAATATAATCTATATGAGCTGGGGGGGAAAAATCCCTCAGTGGTTTTTTTTTTTGGAGAGTGTTTTTTGAGCACCTACTTGTTTGTATGAAATTTTTATTTTTTAAGAGGGTCTCCTTTTTATTTTCCCCATGTGGAGTGAGAGGCCATGTTAGCTATCCAGATGAAGGGATAAAATTATATTATCTTGTTGTGTGGAATGACAAGAGCAGTGAATTCATGGTCACCAAGTCATGGAATGGCTTTGGTTGGAAGGGACCTTAAATCCCATCCAATGCCACACCTGCCATGGGCAGGGGCACCTCCCACTGTCCCAAGCTGCTCCAAGCCCCATCCAGCCTGGCCTTGGACACTGCCAGGGATCCAGGGGCAGCCACAGCTGCTCTGGACACCCTGTGCCAGGGCCTGCCCACCCTCACAGACAAGAATTTTTTCCTAAAATCCAAACTAACCCATTTTCTTTCCATTTGAAGCTATTCCCCTTGTCCTGTCACGATGAGATCCTTCCTCTGGTTGACTTCTGAACCAAAGATTGTCCATGGGGTTCCAAGTAAAACAAAAATTGAGACTCATTTTGGCTTTTTACAATGCAGCTGCAGCTTTATGCTTTTGTGTCCAAAGAGACCTTAAAGGTAATAGCATGTGAAATTGCTCCTCTGCAGCACTTTGGGTCCATGAGAGATGAAGCCATGATCCTTTATCTGTGTCTGCACAACCAGAGCTTGCAGCAAGAAGGAGAAATTAGATTTAGAAAGCCAAGTTTTGGTTAACCTTATCTGGAAAAGAAAAAGTAGCTAAAAATACCATTCTCAAGTGCTCAAAAAAATTAGTCACAAAAAGTTAGGAAATCAAAGCCAAATGAGAAGTCTTAATGAAATAAAGAGAAGTTCTCTCAGTTTGAATTCCAGTGCTAAGCTATTAAGCAGCACGTTTCCAAGTATTGCAACAACCCTGAGGGTGATATGGCAAATATATATATTTTTTACTGTGCTCTGATAGTAATTGTATTTCTGCAAAACAGATTTGTTCTGGGTTATCTGTTGAAATCCAGCCAGGCCTTTGGTGGAAAACCCCTGCCTTTTGTCTACGTTTCACTTCTGCATCATCAGGCAGACTGTTTCCATATAAAAAACGTGACTGGAATTTGCAGGTATGTCAGTTATTGGTGATTTCACACCTGCTGAGAAGCCAGACCTTTGACAGCTATAAACAGATGCCTCTGTAACACATTTGGTTCAGCTCAGAAAGTGGAAATGTTGTTTTAGTCTCTATTAAAATGATAATAGTGGAACCATAGCTTTACCCTGAGTAGTAAAACTTATGCATTCACAGTCAGGAAAAAAACTATTCATATATTCATTCAGAACAAATATTTTTTGCCTAAATTAATTTTTAACTACACTTTTTCTGGTGCAAATATTGAGCAGAAGCAAAGTTGGACTGAGGATGTTAAATCTGTGATTATTCATCAAGCATGATCTTCACCCAGAGTTTCAGGGCCAAATCCAGCGAGTCTGCAGGAAAATATTGCATTACCTGAGAAATATTGTTTTTCCATACTTTAGGTGTGAAAAAAGAGGTCAGATATTCCACATAATAATCCCTGGTTAGAAAATTTTAGCTTCTGAGAATTGTTGTGCTGTAGCAATCCAGAATAGACACACAGATGAGCTTCCAAATTGAAAATGACCCAGACATAGCCCATGAGGCCCCAGTTAACTGCAATCTTAATTAAAGCTTGACTGTGGGCAGAAATACGAAACAATAAAGTTCTTAAAAAATGCTTAGAGGTTGTTACAGTGGTTAGTAATGCTTTGCAATAATGTGTGTGCCTTTTCAGTAATAAATGGATTGCATAAATGATAGATGTAGAAGCTCCCATAACCTGATGAGTTCATTATGGAATTAGATCTTTAACTCACGTGCAAGACTAATGATAGAGGAAGAATGTTCATGCTGAAGCTGGTTGAATAGAATGGTAACTTAAAAGGCTTTAGAAGACATCAAAAATCTTTAAAAATCAAGTTACACAGGTAACAAGACCAGAATGTGCAGAGAAATCTAAGTTTTGATTTATTTATTTTTAATTAGTGAGTGCTCTGTGTAGTGCAGTGAAACAAACCATGTTTGCCAGCGTTTCCCCACTTAATGTACTTTGTGAGAAAAGTCCACGTCCTGAAACATTTAAATCTAATTGCCTCTGACATGCCTATGTCTTTTTTTATATGTTTTAATTCTATTTTATGTATTTCTCTTCTTGGTATCCAGTTCTTCCTCAATCTCTGTTCTCCCTCACTTTCATGTGACCTTTCTTACTGTTTTCAGCTTCTTTTTCCTTTCATCAATGGGGATTTCAGTAGAGGGGCACTAAAACCTGCACACCTGCATCTTTGGTGGGATGTTATGCTGTGCTGGCATTTTGAGGATGTTCCTGTTTTGATCAGGAGCCTGAGAGCTGGAAGACACTGCTGGAGGAAAAAGGCAAATCCTCTGCTCTCTGCTGCACAGGTATTTGCACACCTTCAGGCTGGGGCTGTCTTCTCACCCTGTATAAATCCTGCAGCAGCTTCCCTTCTCCTCCACTCTCTGTGCTGGGAGAGCTTTTGGTTGTGATCTGGATTCACACTTCACATGAGCGTGGAGATTAATTAAGTGAGGGATGGATACCCAAGACATTTATAATTAACGCCTTAAGTAAGTCGTAAACCAGGACTCCAAAGATGAAAGCTCCCTGCTTGACTGATTTCCTAAATCACACATTCCCTCTTGACCACTGTTTGAAGGGTGTGCACAGCTTTTGCCAGGTCTGTGCACGTGCTTTGAGAATGATTCGCTTCAGAGTTTCCTGCACTATCAACAGCGCAGGATTTTTCCCAAGGAATATCAAATCCTTTGAACCTGCATGGCTTCATAAGATCTGATTAAACCTTTTAGACCTGCCAGTGGATATTTTGCATATTGAAGGACTTCATCCCACCCTTAAATCTTGCTGGCTCACGGGGTTCCCCACATGAAAGCTGTTCTCCCTCAGCTTTGCAGATGCTCCTATTTTCATCCTGGAAAACTGTGATGGCTCTAAGGGGGAGTCTAAGAGGGAGCAAGTTACTTTGAACCTTATTTTCTGCTATGGGGTGGGCACACTTTTCAGTTTCACTGAAAAATCACCATAAAAAATAAATCATAATTCTGTCCTCTTTCAAGGAGTTGGATACTTTTTCTTTTCAGAGAGTGTTTGGAGTTTACTTCTCAACAACATTTCTAAATTCTAAGAGAACCAGGGACAAGAAGGGAAGGCAGTATGGCTAAAAGCAAACTAAGGAGGTTATTAGAATTATAAAAGACACCCTTCAATAAGTGGAGTCCAAATGGAGATTGCAGAAAATATAATAAACCTTCTGGCAAGCTAAATGTGAAGCAATAAAAAAGCTGGCCAAAAATGATTTTGAGGAGGAAGGGTTCAAAATTTTACAATAAAACTTTTTTTTTTTTTTTTTTTTTTTGATATATCAAAAGCAGGAACTTTGCCAGCAAGTTGATGGGGACAATATATTACTGAAATGTAGAAAGACCATTGTAGAATGACAAGGCCATAACAGAAAAGCTGGAAAGTATCACAAGGGGGAATGCTCATTAAGGAGGGTATCCCTGTTGGAGCTGATTGCTGGGGACTGTCCTGAGGAGCTGCTGATCCTAGGGCAGTTTGATAGTCAAGTGGATTTGAATAAATCAACACAACAAAAGGGTTAAGGGCTATGTTGTACTGGTGCAGTTTGTGCAAAATCTCTAAAGACACTGAAGAAGCAGTCACCTCTTATGGCACCTTACCCCTTCAGTCAGCCTTGGTTACAAGATTTGTGATATTCTGTGTCTGACTCTGCTTTTCCAATAGACTTCAGGACAACCAAGAAATGACAAATGTGTGTCTGACTTTCATATTTCCAAAATGATCTAATATTCCTTTATTACAGTCAAAACAGCAACAAAAAACCCAACCCAAGCCCCTGCTTATTGCAGAGCAAAACAGCTCAAATTTCCAGCCTCAGTTCTTTTGCATGAATAATTGCTCCAAATCCAATTGAAAGGTAATATTGGGGTTTTATCTTTGTTTGATTTTGACGGGAGACCACTTTCTGTTCCAGCTTGAAGTCCTACCAGCTCCTTTTGGTCTGATTCAGGTTCATGCACTGCCCAACTGGAGTGGAGAGGAAGAAACAATTCCACCTAAAAATCAAACAGTGTCTGAGAGACATTTGGTGGTTCATATTTATGGGACAAAGCTGGTGTTCCCACTTCCATGTGTATCAGTGTGGCTGGTTTGAAGGGCTGGCCTCAGCTCTGTTCCCTGTCCCCAGTGCTCAGGGGGAAAATAAGGATTAAGTGATATTTTTGGTTAAGACATACAAGAGCCACCTGGTCCCTGCCTGATCACCAGCATAAGTCAGAACAGCCAGTTCATATCCAATTTCCTCTGGTCCCTCTGGAGCTCTGGAAAGCAAGGAAAAAGCCTAGAGCTCTGCACTTCTTTCCTTCAGCACTCCCATTCCTTGATACAAAAGCTGCCATCTGTCTGGAGGATTGAAGTATATTTGAGGATAAAAATCCATTTTGCCCATCTTGTACCTGGCTGAGCTTCTGCACAGAAAATGACTTCATCTGGCCCTTTTTTTTTGTCTTCTCTTTTTACAGTCAGTGCCATAAACAGGCTGTACACAAACACTCCTAGGAGCTGTGAGCAGGTAAGGTATGTGTGGTAGGGCTGTGCTCAATAACAGCACAAAGCTCCCACTCCTGTGCAGTAAAACTCTTCCTGCCTGTGTGGTACAGGGCTGGGACATTTTGTGTGTGGAGATGAACCCCCAATGCCTGTTGATATAAACCAGATGGGCTCATTCCATCCCAGTGCTTCTTAAATACAGAGAATGTTGGTGGTGGTGATGTGTGGGCTTGCTACTTTCAGTTTAGGTCAAGGTTTAATTTTATTTTCCAGTTTTACTTTTGAAAAAGAGGGTGGTCGTTCCTAGCTGGAAAACTTTGACCAATTTATTAGAACATAAAGATGAGCTTCACCAAAAATGAGGAATTGGAACTCAGATTAAGAGGATCTTAAACACTGACTTCTGATCCCTAAAAACATCTCACTTGTTTGTTTGTTTGTTGTTTTATTTGAGGGTTTGTTTTGACTTTACTTTTGCCATGAATGGCACATGGAGACAGTAACTGTAAATGAGCATCTCCAGGTGGTTGTTGCATTTGTTATACTTTGAGCTCCTGTTTTTGGTCCTCTTTACTGTCAGACACAAAACTTTCTGGGTGCTGTGGTGCTGGAACTGCCTGCAAAACCTTTAGGAATGAGCAGACCTTTCAGAGACACTGGAACACATAACTGGAAAGGATCATCTGCTTATCTGAGAATGTCTTCAGAGTATATTGCTGATATTTTTTGTGAAATATTTTGGGTTTGCTAAAAGAGAAAAGTAAGTAGTTTCTCTCTAATATACTTCAAATGTATCCCTT
Organism: Hypocryptadius cinnamomeus; assembly: GCA_013400635.1. Taxonomy (NCBI): domain Eukaryota; kingdom Metazoa; phylum Chordata; class Aves; order Passeriformes; family Zosteropidae; genus Hypocryptadius; species Hypocryptadius cinnamomeus. The sequence goes on from VYZP01075350.1 coordinate 34,569, forward strand.
TTTATTTATGATGATCATAGCTGTCCGCACTAAAGATATTTTTGCTTTTATCTTTGCAATTCATAGGGTGAGGTCTTTTCCCAATTTTATGAAACTTGCATAATTACAAATTTTATAATTTTTCAAACTGAGACAGAACCATCTTAATACCCTTTAATTCACAGACAATATGACTTGTGGAAGGGAGGATGAATTTACTGAGATTTACTTCAGATCTTCATGAAATCTTCACGTGTCATTTCAGATGTTCATCTAAATCTCTACCTTTTACATTGGTGGGGGGAAATCCTCTTTGTCCATCAGTTGAAATAAAATTTAAAAGTTAAGTCTGTGTTTACAGAACTTCACAGGTCTGCAAATGGCAGGACCTGGTTCACTTGTACCACAGCTACTCCCGAGGATCACTTTGTGTTCAGTTTCTCCCTGCAGCATTTCTGCCAAAAAAAAAAATTTTAAAAAAAGCAGAAACAACCATTTTTGCACTGGTCTTTTTCTTGCTTAAAACACCATGGGGGCTGCCCTGGGGGCTGCGGGAGATGAGGAGGAGGAGGAGGAGGAGGAGGAGAAGGATGAAGATGAGGATAAGGATGAGGATGAGGGTAGGGATGAGGTGGAAGAGGAGGATGAAGATATGGAGGAGGAAGAGGATGAGAATGAGGAGGAGAGAGGATGAGAGTGAGGGTGAAGACGAGGATGAAGGATGTGGATGAGGGTGGGGAGGAGGAGGAGGATGAGAATGAGGAGGAGGTGAGGGTGAGGATAAAGGATCAGGATGAGGATGTAGATGAAGACAAGGATGCAGATGAGGATGAGGACACAGATGAAGATAAGGATGAGGATCCAGATGAGGCTGCAGATGAAGATGAAGATGAGGATGAGGATGAGGGTGACGATGAGGACGAGGGTGAGGATGAGGATAAGGATGAGGATTCGGCTCTCTCCCGGTGCCGCAGCGCCACCGCGCGTCCCCTCCGGTCCCCGCACCGCTCGCTTATCCCTGGGAGCATCCCCGGGAGCTCGGCATTCCCAACCCGCGGGGAGCGGGGACACAAACGCTTTCGAACGCCTGAAGAGCCTCGGAGGGGTGCTGGAGCTGGCTTTGACACCAGTTTTGAGCAGCTCTCGGGTGCAGAAGCTGCGCTCTCTCCCGCGCTGCCCGCCCCGCTGACGGGCTGGTCCCTTCCCTCCTCCAGCTGGAGCTGGCTGGGGATATCCAGGGAAAAAAAGCCCGTAAATCATCACTGGGGAGCATGAGGAAATATCACCAAACTCCAAGCTGATGTTAGTGCACTGATAACATTATTAGCAAATATTTTACATAAGCCTGGTTTGTGTGTTTCCAGGTAGCTGTGCTGGGTTTAACAGCTCGTATAAACATAACAAGGTCTGGTGTATCATATTCTATCAAAGCACTGAGCAAGAAACTGGCAATTGCTCATCCAAAATAATGTAGTTTGACATGAAAGGATTTTTGCCAGCCAAGGCAGAAATTCTCCACTGGGGAGGAATGCTGTGTTTTGTCCCTAAAATATGGGATTCTCCACAAACACTTCAGTAATCAGCCATGTGAGAAACATCCCTTTCTCATTGTTTTTGGTATCTTAATTAAACACATTTGCCCAAGGAGGAGAGGTAGAGTGTCTGAGGGGTCACCTCACCGCAGCTGATATCAGCAGACACATGGCACACACACCATGCCCTTTTGTCCTGTGAGCAGGACCTCCCCTGCCCCACAATTCAGAGTGCTTTGTATGGGATTTCTTCTTTGTGCTGTCTCAAACATCGAGTGTTTGTGTTCCTTTTCGGATGAACTTTGGTTCTGACCCTGCTGAGGGTGCATTGCTTGTTTTGGAAACACTTGCAATATCCCTGGACTGTTTGTTTTCCACCCCAATATGCTGCTACATTCCTGCAAGCTTTCTCTGGTTGTAATGCAATGTTTGGCGGGGAAACAGAGAATACAAATGAAAAACAGTGCCCCAGTCTCAGGGAAATGTAGTGAAACTGTGACAGAAAGTGTTTTATTGGAAACAAGACAAAGATTTCCAGAGAATTAATAAACAAGCAGCTGCTCAGTATCTCTGCAAGACCATCAACTCCAGATGTGTATTTCCTGGAAGGATCAGAGTATTTTGTTTAACTCTCTTCCTCTGCCCTCAGCAGGTAGGAGAAACAGAGGTCAGGTCTGGTGCTTGTATTCCAAAGGAGATAATTAGATATTTAATAAGTGTAGCAACAATACAATTTGCATGACCAGCTAAGCATCTACAGATTTTTTTCCAGTAATAGATCCAAACCACTGAGTTTCTCCAGGTATTTGTTGAAGACCAGCACTTAACAGCACATAAAGAGTCAGGCTCCAGAGGGGCAGCAGCAGGAGAACACTTCTCCCCTGCAGAGCTGAGCAGGATCTGTCTAATGTCAATGTTGGGTCTCTTTTGCCAGGGCAGTGGAGTTTTCGAAGGGTCAGGACCTGTCTTTTCTGGAACAAGGGCCCAACTCCTCCACAAAGAAATAGCAGTTTCAAAAACAGTGATGGAGAACATGAAAGCAGATCCTGGTCCCCAGGAAGTCACAGCACCATCAACTTCTTGCGCTGGGAGAGATGGAAGTTCAGCTCCTGAGGTGAGGCTGGGTACTGAATTCAACAGCAGCTGTATGTCACCTCAGAGGGCCAGAGAGGAGTTCTGCTGCCCTGTCTCCACCCTGACAGTGCTAAAAATCCTGGTTCTCCACGTCAGCTAACACCTTTCCCTTCAAAACTACGCCCCAGAAGGATGCAACCCTTCAGTACAACCCTAAAAGTGGACATTCCCAGTGGAGAGACCACAGACTGGTCCAGGGGAGCAGCAAGGGACTCTGTTCTCCCAGAAGTACAACTTGAAGAGCTATTGAACCAAAGCATTAAGACCAAAATATTGTTGGGTGTCACCAGATGCTTTGAATTCCAACAACAGAAGCAGAAAAATAAGCGTGAGGCAAATCAGAGAAGGAGGCACTGCCTCATCCAGAAGTATGAGGAGACTTGGAGATCTTGGAGCTGAGAAAAACTGAGTGAAAGAGATGAGATTTTACAAAAGTTGAGGAATAGGTAAAGTCCTAAATGACCAACCCAGTTTCTTTCCTGGTTTTTGGAACAGCAAGGGAATTGATAATTCAATACCAGTGGTGGGCTCTGCAGTACAGATGTGGCTGGGCCTGGCAGAACCCAGCATGCCTTTTACACTGCAAACAAGGCTGGTTTATTGCTAAGCCAAGCAGGCCAGGCACAGATACTCACAGGGATCTCAAAATGCTTCCTTTGCACTCAGGTGAATTTCTGTGGGAGCACTCAGTGAGCAGCAGGACATCCAGGAATCTGCTTTCTCTGGAGTAGAGGATGAAGGGGTCACCTCATACATGAAAGGAGGAGACTAACAGAGAGAATTTCCCTCAGGACAGTGTTTGGACAAATATTTTCTTACAAAGTGAGAGAGTCAGGATTGGCTTCTGCCCTGTGAGATGGGCTAACAAAACTGGCATTGCACTCAGTGAAAAACTGAACCTTGTGGCCAGCAGCACAAAGGCTTTGAGCAGACAAACTCTTGCAGGTAATGTGAATTTCTGTAAATACATTTGCAGATGATCACATGAACATTGCAGTGTCTGTGGAGAGGAAGGACAGGGACAGGACAGCTCCAGAGCTACCTGGGCCTTCTCTCCCTGTAACAAAGCAGCACAAATGGGCTGGCAGTGGCAAATAAACCCAGGTGCAGTTTGCAAAAGGCATTGTTGTCATTGCAACTTCCTTCATCCTTAGGAACTGAAAGTCTGGGTAGAAAGTTCCCAGTGGGAGATCAAACTTGGTATTGCTGCAGAAAGCCAGCTTGGCTTATGTTCACCACTTTAAAGGGTTTTATGCTGTGCATTTATATATAGCAAAATGTACAGCAGACATGGGAAGTCATCAGATTTCTGGCTTGTCTGGAAAGTTGCCTTCTCACTCTCTGTATACACCACACAGCAGGGACAGCTTAAAGCTGGTGTCCCCATGTAGGACTGCCACAAACACGCTTTATTTTTGTTTAAGTCAGTGAACCTTTGGACTTACTGCCTTTCTCCTCTGACTGCAAACATAAACCTCTGCAATTGCATCCAGGCAGATCTTTTTTCTGGTAAAGAACAGCACATAACCTAAATTTTGGCTTTGAGATCCTCAGTGTAACGAGACAGAATTCCAGAGGCATGAAGGGTGGGGGGGGGTGGTTGACTTTGAACAGCAAGGGGATGCCTAAATTCCTTCTGTGCCCTTGGAGATTATTCCTTTGTGTATTGTTCTGGCACTTGCCTAGAAAAACAGTTTCTGCAGTTTAGGAGTTAAACCCAGCATTAGCAGCAGAAAAATCAGTGCACATAAGGAAGAAAACCCATTTGGTTCTGGGCAGAGGCACAAAGAGCTTTGGGGCTCTGTTTAACATTCACTGTGCAAACTTCTGAGAAATTAATATCCACTTTTTAAGTTTCACTGGTTGCTTTTTGTTTGTTGGGTTTTTGGGTGGGATGGAGGGATGGAGTATTCTTTTTATAACAAGACCTACAACAGGGTGTAGAGTAAAACTGATTAAATCCATTTCATCCTTCATTAGCAATGATCTCACCAGGTTTCTGGTAGTAACTCGACATTTCAAATATTGGCAAAGTTTGTTCTCACGTTCTAGTAGATGAGCTAAACTACATTTACACCCCTTGAGATCATAGATCACAGCTCTGCTTCACCAGCTTCAGCTAAAGATATCACTGACACCCAAAACAGAGCAAGGAACAGCTAATGCACCCCCTGCTAATACTGCTAGTGGTGAGGAACCTGGGACTCCTGGGATCTCCACCTTTTGATGCAAGTCCAAAGCCAATTGAGAAGAAAGGTAGCTACAGAGTACCAAAAGGTTAGAGGATAACCTTTGAAGTTACCTGCTTTACAGTAGCTCTAAAAACCATTTTATTTTCTGTGGGAAAAAAATATGGAAAGGTGACTCACATCATTCACATCAGTGACATGTAAAGAACTCACCAATCCCTCTTACCCCACATTATTGTGATTAGATTCTATTCACTTGTCTGAAAAAAAAAAAATCTGCCTGTATTTCAAATTCTTGACAGGCTCTTTGTTGAAAGTCTTTTTTGTGTAAATAAAGTTCAGGAAATAATAGTGCAAGGCTTAAAAGAGACTGGCAGTGTGCTTGCCTTCTGTGAAGTGTTTGTTTTTATAGGTTGTGTTTTTAAAGAGGAAAACTTTTTTTAAAACAGAGCATGCTTGGAAATGCTGTTCATTTATCTTTGTCTAAAATGCTGAGTGGCTGCAAGAGCAGCCTTCTCCTGTGAGGACAGGACACCAGTCCCTCTCTGGACTGTTTGACCCAGACTGATTCCATTTCCCCTGCAGGGAGGGGCAGCCCAAGCCCTTGGTTTGAACCCACCCCAGCAGATGCAAGGGCAGTTTGGGGCAGAGCCTGATGTCAGCTTGGTTCCCATCTGTGGGAAACAGCAAATGCAGCAAAATGACTTCACTGGGAGTGTTTTGTGAAGCTGCCAATGAATTACTTAGGAAATTTTGGAAGACTGTGAGAGTTTAAACCTCCAGCAAGACACAAACACCAGTTCATCTGTACAGCCTGGGTAATGCCTCTATTGCCCATTGTGCTTGTATAAAGTCAAGAATTACAAGGTGATGGGATTTGCCTGCTCCAGGCAAATGGGTTTGTTAAATCCACATGACCTCCTGTCCCAGAAAAAAAAAAAAAAACGTTTAAGCCAAAGGCTGGATTTTGCCCAGGTTTAGAAGAGCAGATTGCTTTTCCATGGGCTGAGTTAGCAGGAGTCTGTCACCAGCTGGTGGCAATGATCAGGCACTCTGTGATAGGCTAGGAAAGAGTAAAGCCTTACTTTAATGACAGCTGTGGTTTGGTGAGGTGTTCTGTGAGCTGAGTTCTGGTTGATGGAAATCAAAAAGGGGAAAAAAAACATTGCTGGAAAGGTAAGATATTGCTGAGTGGTAGTTAGAAATATTGTTTTATAGATAAACTGCTCTTTCTTGAGGCATGTTTTAAGCAAAGCCATTTTTATTTGGTATTTTAAGTTAACCAAAACTTAAAACAATTTGCATGTAGCTTAGCATGTGTATTATGTCCTACTAATGAAGACTTTTTCATATTTTATTTATGAGATAATAAATACAGCCACTGATGAATTCTAGAAATATTCTTCCCCAGTTCTGTAGCCCTCACACCTGTTCAGTTTCCTCATGCAGAATTGCAGTGTTGCTGGTGCTTTTTTTGTGTGTGTGTTTTGGGAAGGTTGTTTCAAGTTTAGTGTTATTTTTGAATGGTCATTTTGGTTCCTTCTGTGTGTTGCTCCCCCCAGTGCTCAGCTAGAGTGGACAGAAGCCAGTGCACTGAGGTGGACAGAGTTTCTGACTTTTTTTCCTTATTTGCTGAGATACTAGAAATTCCTGAAAAAAAACCCCACAAAAACTATTTTTTTTTAAAGAAGTCATGTAATTAAGTGCTGAGTTGCATCAATTTTCACCCACTCAGTTGATCCAAGTGCCTGTAAACAAAACACCAGCTCCCTTATAATTTAGCTGCTTATTCACGTATTCCTACTGAAATTTAGCTGCCCCTTGAGAAGGATGTGCCCAGTGTAACAAGGAGGTTACAGCTATTTTGTGGACTGAAAGCATTTTTCAAAATCATGAACAACATCTCAGTACCTTGGTTCTTACTCAGAAAGTGGTGCATTACTTATCCATTGGCTATTAGTTGTTATGGTTTTCCTTGTTTGTTTTTTTTGGGTTTTCTTTTTTTTTTTTGGTACGTAACTTCTATTTATGGCAGATAAAATGCAAAATTGTGCCCAAATCAGGGTGGTAATTTTGATATAAAAAGGTTTCTGAGGTAATGAAATACTAAGTGTGTACTTATGATAAATGACATTAAAGGACCAATATCACCAGTGAGTGACAGGCAGGACTGAAAAGACAAAAATGAGCGTGGCCTCCCTTTCTTTGAAGATGATCTAGAGGCAGTCTTGAGCACCAAGAGCCCTCCATCCACCAGAAAACATGCAGGCATTAAAGCATGTAAACTAAACTGCTGTAGTATAATTGAGAACCAATTTCAGGACTGGGTTTCACTTTGAAAGAAATTGGGACATGTGGAGTTGTAGCACAAGTGCACGGGAGCTGAAAATGCAGAGCAGCTCCAGCTGTTCTGAATAAACCCTGAATGGCCCTTGCTGGAATGATTATGCCTCAAAGTTCAATGAAATGCATCTGATGAAGGAAAAAACACAGGAACTGGTTACTTGCCCTGATCTTCTTTGTTTCCACTTGTAGTTTTAAGCAAAGTCTAATTTCCTCAGGTACTATTAAAACAATTAATTAACTTAATTATCTAGAGAGTATGGATGCCTATTTGGATTGCGTGTTAATTGGAGCCAGTTCTTTTCTTTGATGCTGAAGATGATCACAATCTCCTGAGGAAGGCATTAGACCACTAGAACAAGGCTTGCACAGCAAAAATGAACAAAAATATGCAAATACAGCTTCAAATGAAAAGAAACTTGCAAATGCTGCTTTATTTAATTCTTACAATAGGGAGGCACTTTTACATTTAAAAAAGAAGTGCAGAGGTTTCATTACTAACTACAAAACCCTAAAGTATTATTCCATGAAAACAAAGAGAAATAGTGTCTGTGTGACAACGTGATTGGTTTTTCCTTTCATTTCTATACAATTTATTACATTTAAACAAACAAAACCTAAAAAAATCTCTAGAAAACAACAGCAAAAAACCCTTTTCTTCTGTTCCTGCAGGTCAGAAGCACTTAGAACATTGATGACACTTTGCTTTGTGTTCCTCATCTCTTACTCTCTGTGCTTGTTGTATGAGGCAGAGTCTGACCCAGGGGCTTTCCAAGATTAATGGGTGTCACAGAGATATCATAAATAAAGTGATCATGCGCTTATTTGATGCCAAAAGTCTCAATTCGGCTCTGCCTTGCATGCAAAACCTGATTGTTTCAGTCAAGCTATTCTCCAACTAAGACCTGTAGGCAGAGTGTGTGAGCTGGTATGGAGGAAGAGCAGGGAAGGGTGACTGCAGGAAAGGATTTCCCCTCCATGGACTCAGAATTCCAAGCTTGTTTTCCATGCCATCCTAGAAAAGTGACCTTGTATTAATGGCAATGAGCCCCTGGGTGTCAGTTTCTTGCTGGGCTGTACTGGGTGAAAGTTGGGAACAAATCCTGTATTGCACTACCCAAGTGGGAAGTGAAGTTACCAATAAGTTCAGCCAAAGCAATAATAACACTGAGAGATGGGCTCAGATCTGCACTAACCCTTGCATTTAACACTGGAGGAAACCTCCCTGATGTCACTCAGAATATCCCTGGAGAAAGGCAGTCCTCCAAATGAATATTGTCACAATCCATCCTTCTGGACATCCACTTCCACTTCAGTGTCTCAAGTGAAGACAGCAGGTCAGGAATGCTGGCAGATAAATGTCTCTGCTTGATGGATGAGAGGATATATTTATACCTCACAGCAATTCTCTTGCTATCTATTTGGTTTGGGGTTAACAAAACCACCAGGTGAGCTGCACAGGGAGGCTTCTGGTGCTGTGAAAATGAGCTTGGAAGTGGAAAGAACACTCAAAGGATGTTAAAGAAATATTGGAAATGCTCGAAATCAGCACACCTGAGGAAAGCAATACTTTTTTAATCACCTGTTGGTTCATTAAAGTTGGCTGAGCAGAATATAGCTTTACGTTCTGAGGTTACTGGCAAAATTCAGGTTTTCAATGGCAGCAGGGCTCACAAATAAATCTGTTCTGGAGCTCTCTGAAGGCAAGGTTACCCTAAATAAAGGGAATATGATGGATCATCAGACTGTGCTTATGCTGAGCAGTGCTAGGTTTGATGGAAGAAGTATTTGCTGCAATTCC
>VYZP01075353.1:6879-23742 GCA_013400635.1 Hypocryptadius cinnamomeus
CCCTTCCCCCCCCCCCCGCTCTAGTTTCTATGTCTCACATATATGTCCCTCTAAGCTTCCAGATGTCAGGAAAGCTCATTGTTTGAAGGATTGCATGAAGGGAGGATGTTTTCCTAACACCAAAAACTAATTTGAAACCAGGAGGCAATAAGACTCATTTTAAGAGGACAGATGACTTCCAGTTTGCATTTGTTGGCTGGAAACAAACCATTCATCTAAAATTCACTGGGGCTGAGATTTCTCAGGTGAAATCCTGGCCCCATCAAAATCAGTGAGCATTTTACCACTGCCTACACATTCAGCATTTCTTGTGCAGAGGACCTGGAAACTGCCAATGTTTTCACACACAAAACACACACCAAGGAAAAGATTTAGAGCAAAGGAGAAAATTAATGCAAGTTCTACTATACCATGCTTTATCTACAAATAAAACTTAAGAAAGGCTTAGCCAACATTAGGGTATCATGGTGATAGCTGGTGTTCTAATTAAATATCACCTTGGAGATCATCCCTCACAGTCAAAAAGAGCCAACAGATACCAATTTCTCAAACATGTAGCACTCAGATGAAGCTCTGAACAACATTTGAAGATTAAATAACATAATCTAGGAATTTGATCCATATTTGCTGATACCTCAAAATAATTTTCTATTCCTTCTTCGTATTGCATGAAACCACTTCACCTTTCATGCCTTTGAAAAAGGAGCATTATTGTCTCTCTAGCTTTTTGCATCAGTTGAGCTTTATGATTATTTTTCTTTTTCTTTAACATTTTACTGTTTCTACTAAACACTTGTTTAACCCACATTTTTTTATTTGTATAGCAAGTGTCATTTCATCTCTGTTCATCTGGTAGATCACTGCTATGTGAGGGGGCTGCAAGTTGAAAAGTTAAACTTTCTAGATTTTCTAAAAATTAAAGAAATGAAACAAACAGATGATTCCCCCCTCAAATCTTTCTTGGAAAAATCAGTAAAACCATGTAGCTCTTTCTTGGTGAATTTATTTGTATTCTCAAGTAACAGAGCTGAATCCAGGTGTTGTTATGTGTCAATGTGTTTTTGGGCACTAATCCAAGCTCAGAGGTATATTGGAAGAAAGCAAAACTCTGATCTTTCCAGAATGCTTAAAGCACTGGCCTAATTTTATGAAAGGGAATAGGAAATGTGCCTTCAGCTTCAGCAAGCACTGAGTTATATCAACAGGTGCCACGAATTATTATGAATATACACAAGTGTTCAAGGGTACCTAGCAGGTTTCCAAAGGCTCTAGAAGTCAAAATACCTCTGAAGTCAGTGTTGGAATGGGAATAGGACATTTCTTAAAAGCCACAGCTGACACCTGAAAGTAGCTGGTTTTCCAAACACTCAGATTGAAAATCAGAGTTTTCTGGAAACTCTTCTCCTACAGGATTATGGTCTTCAGTTGTCGTTGAAGTTTCTGCAGAGATCTTCAGGATTCTTCCTTCATCATGTCACAATGAGGACCTTGCAGGCAAACCTTGCATTTTTGGAAGCCACTATCTTTTAAAATATTAATGACATATCTTTTCAATCAATTTTCTGATCAGTATACATAATTTATGGTTTATTCTTTTCAAGTACAATTTGAGACATATTTTTGCTCCATGTTCCATACTGGCTTATCTTCTCTTAGTCCAATAGTATTGGAAACAGCAAATATTAAATAGTGAGGAAATAATTACATCTAATTCTGTAAAATTTTTACTTGCAGATCATCTGTGTAAGAACTAACCATACAGAGATATTGTAGTCCAAATTCAAGTGCTGTATATCACACTCACAGGAATTTCACTCTCCTTACACCCAGGCAGAAGCTAGGGCCTGCAAATTCCTCGAGTTACAGGACATTAGGCCCAGCTTCCCTTGCAATAACTGGCCTGCAAGATGTTTATTCACCTCCAGGATTGGGATATGCATTCCACCTCCAGAGTTGGGATATGCATTTTTACTTGTGACCATAGAATGTTCATTAGACAGCTAAGGCTTATCCTTCTGCCATTAGCATTTTTTACCATTTGCTCTAAGCTGATAGGAAATGAGAAAAAGATGTCACGTGGCAGCAGGCTGGTGGAAGGTGGGTATCCATCCCTACACAAATATTAGTCAACAGACACAGATAATTTCCATGAGGGATCAAACTTCCAGCTCCCTCCAGCTACTTCCTGAGGGTTATTGTCAGCATCCAGATCCTGAAAAGAAATGCTGCAGCAATTAATTCAGAATTGAATTTTCTCCCATCTCCATTTCTGAAAGCTTATTTTACATCACAAAACCTCCCATCCCAGACCTGTGGAGTTGTAAACATGTACTTGGGATTATAGATGCTTTATTATTCACAGACATGTTTTGACTCCATTTAAGCCCAGCTGCAGATGTAGCATGTTACACTCCATTTGTGAGAAAGAACATTTTCCTTCTAATTTGAGAGTTCAGATATATATTATTTGATGTTTTCATCTATTCAGGCAATTATACCTGAATCAGCTTGTTGCATCTTACTGGAGAAAAAAAAAAACCAGATGCCATGGGGGCTGCTACTCAACAATGTAAATCATAGAATCACAGACAGGCTTGGGTTGAAAGGGATCTTACAAATCAACTAGTTCTAACCCCGTGCCATAGTCCCAGATGTCCCTCACTGGATCAGGTTTCTTGAAGCCTCATTGATCCTGACCTGGAAGCCTTCTGGGGATGGGGTACCACAACTTTCCTGAAATGGCTCTACTGGCATTTGTTTTTCGCTCAATGAAAACTTCTGTGGCAAAAATAAACCTCAACGCTTGTCTCTGAGTCATGAATCAGTTTTCATTAACTGAGAGTTTCAATGGAAAATTTTCAGCCAGCCTTAATCATACCTATCAGCAGGTCTGTAAGGCTCTCCCTGAGAGTTTGTGCCAGACTATCATTTTAATACCAGGAAACTGGCTGAAATTCTAACTAAAAATGGAACAATAAAATGTTCAAGTACAAATGCCATAAGGACTAAGCAGAAAGACTATTGCAAAGAAAATCAAGGCTTAGCAATTTATCTAAAATTCCACCAGCATATTAATAAAATCAGGGCTGAAACAGAACTAGGTGATGATATTGGATTGAAGGACTAGAAACAATTTGAGAAAAACCTTAATTATTTTGAAATTTAAAAAAACAGCAATAGAAATTTGAATAGAATCATAGAATTATTAAGGTTGGAAAAGACCTCCAAGATCATTGATTCCAACCTCTGACTGAACACCATCATGCCAACTAAACCATAGCACTAAGTGCAATGTCCAGTTGTTTCTTGAATACTTCCAGGGATGGTGACTCCACCACCTCCCTGGACAGCCTGTTTCAATGCTTAACAAATGGGAAAAAATTCTTGACTTCCAACCTGAACCTGCCCTGGTTCATCTTGAGGCCATTTCTTTTGTCCTCTTCCTGGCTGCCTGGGAGAAGAGGCTGACTCCCACCTGGCGACAACCTCCTTTCAGGAGTAGCATGGAGTGATAAGGCCTCCCTCAGACTCTTTTCTTCTCCAGGATAACCACCCCCAGCTCCCTCAGGCACTCCTCATATGGTTCACTCTCTGCATCCTTCACCAGATCTGTTGCCCTTCTCTGGACATGCTCCAGCCCCTCAATGTCCTTCTTGCAGTGGAGGGCCCAGAACTGGACACAGGACTGGAGTTGCAGCCTCACCAGTGCTGAGTACAGGGGGTGATCACTGCCCTGGTCCTGATGGCCAGGATGCCACTGGCCTTTTTGGCCACCTGGGCACACACTGACTTGTGTTCAGCTGGCCATTGACCAGCACCCCCAGGTCCTTTTCCACCAGGCAGCTTTCCAGCCACTCTTTCAGCAGCCCGTAACAATGCATGAGGTTGTCGTGACCAAAACACAGGAATATGAGGAAGAAAAGGTTGAATGCTCTTGTGCAACAGAAAAAAAACCTGTCAAATGTAGGTAAAAATGTATTGCAGGCAGTGATATGTTCTGGGCCAAATAAATGGCATCTGAGCAGTCCATTCTACAGATTTTAATATTTAGGTCAATATAAAGCTCTAGAGATACGGATGCAGATATAGGGATACAAATGCAACCTGATGCCACTGCACCTTGCATCATTCCTCTCCTGGTCCCTTGGTAGCATTTCACTTGTACCACACACTGCAGGTGTTAAAAGAGAAAGGAAATGAAAGGCGTGGTGACCAAAAGCAGATTTATTCTTTAAGGAAAGGATTAAGACACGAAATGGAAAATTTACCTTCTTCTGAAACCTGGCACAAAAGAACTGTGTATTAAAGTTTAAGAGTTAGTATTTCTTCAGCCATGTTCCCACAAGATATCAGGCTCTGTAATGCCAAGGTTGCCATGGATATGCCTATTGATTAATAAATAGTGTTATTAAGTCCCATGTAAAGAGTGAATAACTGTCAGTTCTAAAAGAGATGTGGACATTTTAGGCAATAGGCTTTTTTTTCCCCTTAATTAAACAGGGGCTAGCTGAGCATTTGAACTTCAGCTTAAATTTCCTCCCCTGCTTCACTTCTTTGTATTTTGTTAAGCAAGTATATCCCAATAGCTGGTGTACGCAAGAAAAGAGGAAACATCAAATAAAACACAAATTAAAACTGAGACTGGTCCAGAGTCCACATTCATCTGGTCAAAAGTCAAAGAGAGAGAGAAAGAAAGGCATAACTGCTAAACAATAAGAGAAATACTGGATTATTTCAGAAAAGCCTTCTAAAGATAGCAGCTCCAGGTCTCTAGGAATAAATTTGTCTCACTGGCAAGAACAGATTTGTCTCCTAACAGCAGCTACAAGTCTCACTGCTCAACATCATCATGTAAAAGCTCTGAAAATGTTCTTCAGACATGAACTGAGCAGCAAACTCCTGTGATATGATGGAGAATTGGGCTTGTCATCTCATCAAGAGAAGCTGAGCATAACATTTCCCTGATGCCACAGCAACTCTGTAGGGGAAGTAGGGCCAGAGTCAAGGCTCTTCCTCCTTTACAAAAAGTGACCTTTGTAGGTTACAAGAGGAAACCAGCAGCAGTCTGAGATCTTGAGGACCTCAGGTGGTTGGATTGAGCTGGGTATTACCTGGCATAGTCCATGCTCTAGGGCTTCCCTAAAGCACAAATGTGCTGGGGCTAATGATTACAGTGACTGAATATGAATGCAGGCATCCTGACTGTTTTTTCTGCAATATGTGTCTATTTTTTCCATAAAGATTATTGCAAGTGAGATGGTGTTGGCATGAAAGTTATCCAGTGGATATCAAACTCAGACTCTAATGTGCACACTCGTATGAGCAAAGAACATGCATGTGCCATGGCTTACACCAGAGGTGGCAGCCACAGGCATTCAGCCAGGAGTAGAAACAAAGCTGTGTGATTTAGGTGAACATCCACAAGCACCATGAATAAATGAAGATCAGTCAAAGCTCAAAATCATTACTGAAAAGACTAGCTCCTAACCAGCTAAAGGTACAAATTCCTGGTTTTGTGGATAGCAAATTTGTAACAGTAATTCACATCTTAGTGAAAGACAGAATGTCTAGTCTAGATGAGCTAAATCTGTATGGCTACAGCAGCAGCAGTAGCAGCATAACAGCAGTGCACATCAACTGAGAATTGGGTCTAAACCTGCAAAAAAGGAAGCTGAAAATATTAAAAAAAAAAAAATTAAATGCATGAATTGCCTACTGCTAATTGTTTGTTTAGCTCTGTTTAGGAACAAAATGCTAAAGAAAAAAACCCCAAATTATTGTTAGTCAGTTCTGGCTTGCCCAAGGTAACAAACATTCTGCTCAGCTTGTTACTTAAGGATATAAGGCAAAGTTAAACACAGACTAAATTAATCCTAATTGAAAAGATTTTAGTAATACCACAAGAAGAGGCTAGCAATTAAAATTTTCAGATAAAGATGTTGTGTTAACTATCTTCAATATACCATCCAATATGAATCTACAGTCCTAACAGAAACAAGATCCTGTTGGTTTTATCTTACTATAGCTAGACAAGATAAGCCTTTGGCTGGTGATTTAAGACTGGCCTTCACTAATTGCTTGATGACAGCTGCCTCAGTACCTCACCTTTTCTCATGGTGGAAGAGATATGGCAGAAAACTGAGTTCCAGTGAAAGAAGATCAAGCTGCAAAACAGATCCTTTTTGAGGACTCTGAGTGTACTGCACATATTGTAAAAATTTCCAGCCCCTTCCAGGACTACTGGTACTATGGTGACATAAATACAGAGAGCTGCCTAGAATTTTTTACATTACTGACATATCAGACATACAGTTATTTTGGCTATAAAAAGAAATCAACAAGATTTTGGTTTTCAAAAGCTGCAAATAGAACCATTCTTCATTGCACAGGAAAAGATTAAGGTCTTTGGACCAAAAAAAAAGCCATGAACATTTTCAAGAGGTGTTTTTACATTTTGCCATTAAAGTCTTTCTTCAAATTGAATTACCTTTGAAAAAATGTCAAGGGAATATTTTTTACTCAATCCTGTATGCAGAAGAATCATATACTAAAGAACTGACTCTTTGAATAGGTCCTGAGCATGATCCTATCAGACAGGATTTTTTTCATATAGCTTTGGAAGAATTCTTCAAGTGAGAAACCCCTGAAAAATGTGGATACAGTTCTAAAAGATGGTTCTCACTAACCGTGTGGCTCACGGGTACTGCTCAGCTCTTGCAGACAGGTCACAGGAGTGTGAAAGCCTAGCAAATGGAGCAGTGTAAATGCAAACTGGGCTCTTGGCCAGGGCCAGCTCAGAGCTCCTTGCAGAAGCAGGAAAAACTGAGCTCTGCTGCCCTAGGGAAGAGACGGTAAGCAGGAGAATGCACTGTTCCCTCTGTAGGGAGAGGAACAGAGAGGGGACAGCGAAGGTAGATGTGAAATAGAAGTGTCCTGGAGAGTTAGGATCTGGCTTGTGCTGCAGACAGGAACGGTACAGCTGGGGATCAATCACAGGGACAGCTTTGGTCCACATCCATCTGCTGCTCCACACCCAGTCTTCAGCCTTCTTCATCAGGGCTCCACTATAGTAGGTGGAAAATCCATAGCTTTTGGTGCCTCCCTCTCCTGTACCAACAGATGCCAATACCTCTGGGATTTCAAAATATTTGGGAAAACATGGCAAAATATATTAATATTTCCCTCACTGCCAGCTGCAGTAGCATGAAGTATTGCTACTTGACAAAACTACTTGACAAAAAATGTCACACAGTTATCTTTACTGTTCAGTTAGATTATCTTAGAGAAGCGTGAAGGGCTAGAACAATTTTAGGATGAATCAAATAACTTCATTCCCAAAAGCTCAATAAACACAACACCAAAGGCTTCCCTCTTGATTTACTTGCTGGAGAAAGCCATCATGGCACATTTGCTGCGGTTGAACTCCACCACGCTGGGCATTTCAGCCTTACCTTGTGGGAGAACAAAGTTAGACAGGAGGCTGTGATGGAATGGCAAGTTTAAGACTTGAAAGTTAATTTAATCCAGGTCTTCAGCCTTGTTAGTTCATTTGTGCTGTCTTGACCTCCAGCAGCCATGGCACAATGCTGAGAGCCACCACGGCCAATTGAAAGGGTTCAGCTCATTAAGAATTTTCATTTCTTGTCTGAGCTCCTTCAAGAGAGTGTCATTTTGCTTTAATGAATTCATTGCACATGATATCACGGTGGTTTTATGAATATGGATTTACCTTCTAATTACTGCACCAGTTAGAGAAAGGGAGACAGGAAAGGCAGAGACTTTTAAGGGTGCTACCATGCAGTTCTACATCTTCTGCAAAGGCCATTTCTTGCTTTTGTTCACCTTAGATATTTCACAGTGTTTTGTTTACCCACAGCTGATGCTCTTTTCAGTGCAAGCCCTCCCCGGTTCAAATAGTTTTCAAGAAACAGTTTCTTGATGATCACATTATGGAGATATAAAGATAACAGATGGGTCATTGACTTCTACATGAGACACTCAAAGGGAGATGGAAAGAAGGTGGGAGTAAATGCTTAACATGGGAGACATTCAGGACTTCAGCTACTGGTGCCTAGTGTAAGCACCATGGTAACTTCTTTTCATTGATTAGGTCATGGTCTGGTAGTTCTGCAACTAAAATTATCTGAAAGGCTCATTGAACTCAAAACTTCACTGCCCTACCAGCTGTGGTGGCTCAGCCAGGCTTTTAAAGGACTTGAATGTGGCTCTTGAATTTTCTGAGTAGCGAACGGAATAATGCAGAAGTACATGTGGTGTTGGCACTTGGAGACAGGAAGGATAACCTCTGCTTTTGTATTTGTACACAAATGATATCAGGAAGCTCTCAGTGTGGCCAGAAGGTTTCAAGTCCTTGTGGGCTCCCAAGGAAGAGCTGGCCACCTGCTACTTCCCACTGTTCTATGTGCAAGTAAGGAAAAGGCAGAACATCATAGCTTCTTAACAAATAAACAAGCAACCAGCTGAAGCTTGGGCTATTAAATAAATCAATAGCATTATACTAAACCATAAGGCTCCTTTTTCTCAGAGCACCAGCATTTTAGAGCCTCCTTATATTTGCACTAGACAAATACTTAAAATATCTCAGCAATTATTTCATGTTGGCACAATAATAGCTTAACTAGAATGGATCTTCTTATACATGAGAATACAGTGAATGATTGTCTTGCTAAGAAAAGCCTAACCCTTAAGAGGGTTCGTGTTCTTCTTCTAATGACTCACTTTAGGAGAGGTAGATAGGCAGGAAGGATGATTCATCGTAGGACACCTACTGTACACTATTCTGGAATACATTTTTCTTCATCTCTCTCCCACTCTACCTATCAGAAAGGGATAAACAAAACCATAAGAGCTTGGGGATTGAAAGAGAAGGGGAAATTGGCTAAAAGTCCATGCTGGCAATGGGGTGTCTTTACAAATGAGTAAAATAGTGGTGACGGCAGCACACTGACATATTGGCTTCACAGGTCAGATTGACCTTAGCAGATATAACCAATAAATCTGTAAGCCTCAAGATGCAATGCTGAGTCAAAAGTTCAGCTACTTTCTCAGGCTTTGCCTCCAAGCTTTTGCAAATTGCAAGTTGTATCCCAAGACCTGTTTCCTCTAAGAGCCCAGGAGTGAAATTTCAGGGAAAACAAGAACAGATAGCAATTCAGTCACGGGCTTGATATAGCAAAAGGAAAATGACACTGTTACAGTGTTATGATTTTCTGAAACTCACCTTTGAAAAGAGGTCAAGACAATCATCTCAATAATATACTTTGATGTCACAGAAAATTTGCTAGAGGTTCAGCCATGCATTAAGTGCCATTCAGGCACTAGTAAGCCTGGTACAGTCCACCGACTATTATCCTCTCCTGATCATAGGAAAAACAGTTGGTTCCAACACCTCAGGCATGGGAAGGAATGCCATTTACTATATCAAGTTACTCAGGATCTCATTCAACCTGGCCTTGAACACTAACAGATATTTCTTCTGGGAATCAGTGATACAGACAGAAGGAATCCAAGTATCAGAAAGGGTTACAGTGTGCTGTGGTCAGCATGCTGGAGAGATGGGATGTCATCCAAAGGCACCTGGACAGGCTGAAGGAGTGGTCCTATGCAAACTTCATGAAATTCAACATAGAAAAATGCAAAGTCCTGCACCTTGGTGAGGGCAATCTCAAGCACAAAGAGAGGCTCAGTGGAGAATGGATTGAGAACAAACCTCAGGAGAAGGTCTTTGGGAATATTGGTTGATGAGAAACTCAACATGATCCAGCCATGTGCTCTTGCATCCCAGAAAGCCAAATGTGTCCTGGGTTGCATCCAAAGCTCCATGGGCAGCAGGTGAGGGAGGGGATTCTGCCCCTCTGTTCTGCCCTGGTGAGACCCCACCTGCAGTGCTGCACCCAGCCCTGGGGTCCCTGCACAAGAAGGACATTGTTGGAGCAGTCCAGAGGAGGCCACAAAGATGTTCAGAGGGATGGAGCACCTCTCCTATGAGAACAGGCTGACAGAGATGGAGCTGTTTAGCCTGCAGAAGTGAAGGCTCCATGGAGACCTTAGAGCACCTTCCAGTGCTGAAAGGTGACTACAAGAGAGGCAGAGAGGGATTTTTTACAAGACCATGCAGTGATAGGACAAGAGGGAATGGATTTAAACTGCAAGAAAGTATGTTTAGGTTGGATATTAGGAAAAAATTCTTGACTGCGAGGGTGGTGAGGTACTGGAACAGGTTGCCCAGAAAAAGTGTGGACACCTCATCCCTGGAATTGTTTCAGATCAGTCTGGAAGGGGCTTTGAGCAATCTAGTCTAGTAGAAGTTGTTCTGGCTCACAGCACAAGGATTTGGAACTACGGGATCTTTAAGGTCCCTTACAACATGAACTGCCCTATGACTGATTCAACCAAGTTGTGTTCCAGTCCGAATAGAGACACAGGAAAATAAATTTTAAGGTGGTGTTCACATGCCCAGGCGACAGATGCTCAAGTCATTTTTAACAATGGCTAGAAAAGGAAAAAATCATCTTGTAAAAGCCAAGGGCATTAGTAAAGACGATTGCTGAAGCCTGTTCAGGGATTATGCAACTGTAGTTGGCTTAAACATGCACTTAGAAACACTAAGTGGTGATTTAACAGGACTGATAACCCTGATAACCCCACATAGCAAGTGGCTGAATACATCTGCAATTGCAAGTGCTGAAGATGTCAGGATAGGATTCATGGGCTGGAACTTAAGCAGAAAGCTGCATTAACAGAGGAAGGACATTTGTAAAAATGCATGGGATAATTTATGACCACATTTAGTGACAATTTCGTTCTCTAGCTCATCAGAAATGCACAAGCTGCAGCAAAATATTCCACCCTATTAAAGCACAATATGGTGAAAGATTTGCTTGTCGAAAAAACACTGCAACATCCTATGATACTCCAGATTCACTTCTGTCCTCTGAACTCAGGTTCAACACGGATACGTATCCTAAGGCAACTAACCTGCAGTGATAGAGAGAGATTAAAATAAATGGAAGTCAAGGGAGAAATTCATATGTAAAATATAAACATTGCTGTCTGCTGGAAGCTTGCATGCCCTCAGTTAGGTCTAGCATCTTCATTCAGCCAGTCTGGATCTGTGACTATTTCAGGTGACTTTAAATCAGCAGGAGCTTGTAGGAACAAACTTTCTTAAAAATATGACTGCTATTCCATTGCTTCCCCTGGAGGCCTTGCTATCCAGGGATGTAATAATAATGATGATAACAACATGATAGCCTTGTGTCAGCTGAGCAAAAGAGACCATGTGGAATTTAAATTCTCTTTAGATGGGCAAATAATTTTGGGCTTCTTACAGAACCAAGTCCTTGAAGAGTGTAGCTGGCTTACAAATACAAATACAGCTGAAATTTTCCCACAGAAACAAGTTAGCTATTACTGGACAACTTCAGAAATCCAGACACTGAAGCTTGCCTTGAATATGTTCTTCCAGCTCTGGTGGTGCCACTGAGGGCATGGACCAAATCAACACAGACTATTCCTGACTTAAGGATAATAAGATAGAGCACATTTTCATGGTTATGTATCTACAACACCCTGGGGTAGTTTTTTCAAAGGAGCATTTGCTTGGTGAACACAGAAACTGTTCAGTAGTGACAGTGAACTGCAAGAAACCAATCTGTAGCTTCTGAAAGACCACAGATTCACCAGGCAACTCCTGCTGATCATCCTGGGACTTTTCACAGACAGGCACATGCCTGGCAGCAGAAAGATGGGTTTCCCTTTTGTTGCTTATACATGAGAGCTGTCTACAACCTCTGTCCAAGCACCAATTTCTGAATTCAGTATTTATGACCAGAACCCTCATAAAAAGCCATGCTTTAAGAAGGGCTAACATAATTCAGGTTTTTAATCTGGATTCAGAATCAAAGCTCATACAGACTGCTTCTATATCAAGAAATGAAGCAACACAGGCAGACTCTGGGAGTCAATGGTCTGTACTCTCAGACTGCTAGAAGAGCCCTGGTAGCCTGTGCAAATGCTACAGCACCCACCAAAACCCTTCCCAAGCTCAGAGAAGTTGTTAGCACAGACAGATTTTGCCCCCAGCAGGCACTCTGAATGTGGCCTTCCTATTTTGAAGGCTGAATTTTGACAGTGTACATGTGCCAGTTGACCTCAATACCCACATACAGTTTAATATGTGTTTCATTTCTTAGTGGAAATCTATAACAGATTCTGAAAATTTCATCCTGCATCTAACTGTCAAGAGTGGAGTCCAGAGCATCACAGTGAGATTTAGGGCTTGTGAGAGACCACCAGAACACACTGAGCACTGTGCGCTGATTTGGCTTGTTGGATCTGGAAGCATATTGTTTAGCACAACTCTATCAGTTGAGCTGGGGATTTCTAACCTCAGTATTACCAAGAGTCTCAAGTTGCCAAAGGCTCAGAGCCTTGGTCTGGTGCTGGACCTACAGATGCCCCAGTCACAGTGACTCTTTGCATCCATCTCTGACTGTCCAGGAATGGGAGGTTCCTCCTTTTTCCTTGTCACTCCATGCAAGAGCCAGGCTTCTGCTGGTCTGGCAGCACACCTGAGAGCCGAGGCAGGCGATGATGAGCACTGAGCACACACCTGCCTGTCACCAGCCAGGGGAACACAAATACATCAACCTCAGTGACAGCTCTGGTTCTCTGCAGCCCAGAAATGAGGCACTGCTGACTGATAACCCCCTTGGCAGACTGAGGCTGGATAAGCCAAGCAGGGCTGGCTTTCCAACAACCTTCACCAAGCCACAGGGCACCTTGCCAGGAAAGATATGGCAGAGCACAAAGCATAACTGTGTTGAACAGTGCCTTGGACTCATTCAGGTTCTCTGCTCTGGCCACTGGCTTGGCTTAGCAGGATGATTGAGAAGGTTAAAAAATCCTGTCCTGTCCTGGACCAGATGTTTGTGTCCTCCTTGCCCGCTGTGTGACCTGTCCTGTGCCATGGAGGAGCTACTGTGTTTCATCTGTCCAGGGCAGGCTTCCCACTGCCAGGAAATGATGCCATCAGGAAGCATTCATTATCTGCACTGCCCATGGGTGGATTTGATGGATCTGGGCCAGACACACACGTGGGTTTTGGGCTCCATATCCACAGAAGACTGCAAATAAAAAGAATGAAGCTGTCATAAATGGAGAAGGTTGTAAAAGTGGTTGTGTCATCCTGCTCTCCCCTGAAAGGTAGAAGTGAGATGCTGGCAATTTGGGATCACTTGTGGGAGTAGGTTTGATTACAAAACTTTGTATTTGTGACATTTCTGTAAATGTCATTCTACTAAGATATATACTCTGCACTTGAGTCAGGCTCTTTCCTTCTGATAGCTGAAGTGTTAATTATTAATCATCGAAACACAATTACTGGCACTCTGCTCCCAGAGGAGACAGACATTTATCTTACAGAGGTATCCTCCAATAACATAAATTCTTACACTAATTCTTTTCTTTAACAACAATCATGTTTGACCAAAGACACAAGCCATAGCTGCACGTGTGAGTACATGTGCATGTAATTTATGAGATTTGATTAACTGTGGGTCCACAGTCTATGTATAAACTTCTCATAGTATCAGAATAAACAGTCTTTTACAATGGCTGGCTCCACACTATCTTTGTTTGTTCTGTATCTGCCACAGGATAATATGCTCTTAACACTGATCAGAGCTACTGGTTTCCCCTGTAAAAAATAACTCATGAACTGCAAGGTATTGTCATGGACTCCCAACCCAACTTCCTTGTGTTCTGTCTACAGTCTCCTGCTAATAGTAGGTCCCCCTTTTTAAAGGAAGAGCCCCCTAATTCTGGTCCAGAAAGCAAACTGTCTACAGCATTATTTGGTTCTCACTAAACACTGACTTTCTTGCTAAAAACTGTATTCACCCATAACCAAAAGATGCTTGCAGTGACACCAGGCAGACTTCTGAAACAAGGCAGCTTTCAGGTAGAGTATGGTATTTTGGGGTTCTGGTGCTGGAATTACACAGGCAAATATGCACACAAGCTCATGCCTGCAATGTCCCTCACGTCTCAGGTCTCCAGCAGGACTGTAGTCATCTCAGCAGCATGTAACTGAGCTCATATCAGTCTGTGTGCCTTGGCTGCCCATCATCAAAACTCATATCTGACCACAGGTCTTCCATCATTTCAATGAGATAACTGAGTTCAGCTGTTGACAGCTCTTCATATTCCTCCCATGCCGAGTGGGAATAACATCTAGCTTTTATTTCCCAGTCCCAGAAATGAGATTAATCTTCCTGTCCTAAAAGATCGCAGCACTGAAATCAGCAAGGAAATGTTCATGCTTTTCATAAAAATAAATTTCTCATAACTCCTACAATCATATTTTAAGCTTGGGCTGATCTTGTCTTCTTGGAAGTCCCCTGCTCAGGATGGCAGTGAAGTCTGTTTCAGGCTGCCAGCTCAGATGTACCACAGTGATAAAGGTTATATCCTCAGATGAGCTGACAGCCCCACACAAGGCAGTATTATCTTATATTTTTCTTTGATGAGTCTCAAACTGCTTCCCAGAAAAAAATAACAGAATGGGATTACAACTCTCTTTGGAGAGGAAAGCAGAGCAACATACAGAAAGCACCTGGGCGAGATCAAAGGAACTTGACCACGTGTTGACCTACACGTGGCTGCAGATTAAACAGGGAAGGCAGGAGTATTTTCTTTCACCACTCCCTTCCTGAGTACCCCAGCAGGGTCAACACAGCACACAAAAATAAACTGAGGTGGGTGTGAGGTTAACTCAACTTCCCATTAGTTACAGTCATTTGTGAGCTGCTGAACAACCCACCCAGGAGTCCTTGCCATGACTTCCAGGGCACAAGCAGACAAGCACACACTCACTCACTCCTGTTGTTCCAGTTTAATCTGCTGCCACGTATGTGCCAACACTGCCATTTAGTGTGCTGGGCCCGTTGCAACAGCTTGGACATAAAAGACAACACTAATTGCAAACAATGATCCTACACAGAGGCAGACACATCACTACCTGTTGTAAACCCCTATCAGCACACGATGTTGGACAGTGGCAGAGGTGGGGCTACCCTTTACAGAAAGTAATAGTGAAGGGTGATAGTGGCAAGAGCTCCTGGAAATATGATCTGAAATCTTAATGAGTTCCTGTGAAAAAAACCTAACAAAACAAAAGAAAGAAAAGAAAAACCAAAAAAACCAACCGCCAATCCATTTTGTTTGCAAATAGAAAACTATCATCCAAACTTAAAAAACCTCACTGGGATTAGCCTTGCGATTCAATTCCTGGTCTTACTGAAGATCAATAACCAGATGAAACAGTAGTTGTTAGTCACCTTAAACCTTTCTGTGGAGAGTCAGGATATTCTTAACAAGTATTTTAAGCAAACCCTTGATCTATTGGTATCCTCAAAGCTACTCACAGGCTTTGATCTACAGCCTTGATCTGCAAAGACAGCTGAGACTTACCCTGCTCAACAAAGAAAACCCCCAACCAGCTAGCCTTGCAAATGCTTATGCTTCAGTGCAGGATCTGGCAGGTTTCATTTGTAACATTGCTCCAAGCTTTGTCATGGGTCTCCCTCTCCACCTATTCTCATTTTCAGAGGAGATTTACACCCCTAGGAGCTGACACCCCATAATGTTTTCACAACAGGCCACACAGGCAGTCTGAAAACTGCAGTGCTGGGCAGAGGTATCATCAAGCTCTGAACAAATCTGCTGTGGTACTGAAGGCTGCCCACACACAGCCATGGGGAGCTGATGTGGGATGCTCTGTCCTGCTCCTTCAAAACCCATGATGGTGCGTCCTCCATCCAGGTCTGATACCACTGGCAGTACTTTGCTGACACTTGCAGATGTGCTGCCCTTCACTCACCACAGGCTGTCCCTGCAAGCTGCCTTGCCCTTCTCCTGTGTCTGTATTTAACCAACTTGTCAATCCATCCCCAGCTCCTCCTGCTCAGAAAGATGCTGCCACGCCACTGGGGAGATGGCCCAGGATGTGCCCCACCGAGTGACAATGGTGCAAATCTCAGCCAGCTCCGAGCTGGTTCCTGGGCATTGTCACAATCTGAGCAAATAGTTCAGGCAGCCCTTGGAGAGATGGGAGCCACACCCTGTTTGGCACTGTCCAAAGCTCAGAGCTCATCCAAAGAAGTTGAGAGACTTGGTTAGGGTCCAGCATGGTGCTTGATGAAATGGTGCTGGATGCAACAGCAGAGAAAGAGCAAGAAGAGACATGAGTAGAAAGTGAAAGAACATGCATTTCCATAGGTCAGCTCTCCTCAGAGACATTAGAGGTTCATTGTAAGAGATATAAAAATAAATGTCAGATGACTCTCTCTTGATTAATCAAGCTTGGCTTTGCTGTAGAGATGTCTCCTTCAAATAGCACTTTTACCATTTGAAAGTCAAGGAAAAAGCCAGAGAGCATCTGACTCCTGAACAAGCAATACTGAAAGCAATTCAGGCTTATTTCTGTGGACATGCTTCCCCTATTATTTTAGCACAGCTGTGTAATCCCTGAGTAATTAAAACGTCTCCTCAAAGCTGCCACTCTCTTATGCCTTCTGATCTGTGTCAATGCTGATCTGTTCAGCTGTGTAGGAATATTAAGAATGCCTGATATAGCTAAGTCTCTTCAGCTTTTATCCAAATGATCTCTTCAACATCAGCATCAGCTGAAGAGAAAGACAAATGCTTCTTTTAGTGTAATTTCAGATTAACTGTTGCTTTGAATGCAGTTTTAGTCTATTTGCACCAGTCTGATAGGTATCAGCATTAAACAGCAGCAAAGCATTTCCAGAGGACATGAAGACATTTTTAAATATATCA
>VYZP01075355.1:2055-13684 GCA_013400635.1 Hypocryptadius cinnamomeus
CAGTGCTGATGGGGACAAAGATATGTCATGACCCGAGGAACTCTTTCCCTTTCACAAGAGATAACAGGGATAGTCCCAGGCTGACAGGGAAGACCTGAAGGCTGTGTGTCATGATGATACCCCATTCCCCAGTAAATCTGTTATTTGTATAAATATGAAGAGGGAATAAACCACACACACGTAAGACAAAGTGCTCAAGAGGGAAGAAAAATCAAACCAAACAAGTTTCCCAATAATTTGGGAAAACCAAATAAGAAATCAACCACAAAAGCCCCGCTGCAGTCACATTTGAAAACTCCCTGGGAATTCAGGCCAGCAATGTAATGCAAATTAAGTCTGGAAGAGAGTTGCTTGCTTTTCTCACTCCTGCCTCTTCCCAGCAAAGCATATTCTACCCACCAGGGAATCTCATACAAAATGAGGGTTGAGAAGGCAGCAGGTGTAAAGGCACCTCCTATACAAACACACCTGCGTTCAGAGGAGGAACTAAGAACTCCGTGTGTCCTGCATCACTGCAGAGTGAATTCAGGGTGCATTTTGCCCCTGTGCTTCACACTTGGAAAGGAAGACAGAGACTGGGCTGTGCAGGTAACCTCTAAATCATGCAGCAGTCTTCAGACTACTACTTTCAGAACAGGCAATGTAGAGGGATGAGAAAGGGCCTCTCTTGTTAAGCACTCTTCTTCCCCCTTTCTTCAATGGCTCATATTGCTGATGTGAGTACCCAGACCATACTTACAGGCTCTGACACATAACAGGAGCTCCAAGTTTGACCTTTTTGAGGCACTGACTTTACCCTCCTGCAGGTCTTAGTGGATGTCTTACTTCTTTTCAGATCCTAATGACTAAAAGCACTCAAATACATACATAAATATTTACCTCATTTTGCTAAGGAGACAAGACTTACACGATTGAGTGGTGTCTCCTTGAGTCAATTACTAGAGAAACTGAGCAACTGAAACTGGTTAGCAGAGGTCTCAAAACACTCTAAGCTGAAGACAAATAGGTGACCCATTAGAGAAGAGGTACTTAGTCAATGCTAAGATATGTGAGTGCAACACTGTATTCGGCATCAGAAAAGCCACTTTCACAAACAGCATTCAAGTTTGCGAAAGAGATTATATCATGAGTCATGACTTCTTCACCATGTGTATTTCCTGGTATCTAGCAAGGGGGTTGGCAGCCTGTGATTACTTAGCTGTTATGGAAAAACAAGCATCAGATAAAAAGTACTAAAACATAAACTTTGCCAGAGGTTCATCAAAGGACCTTCTATCTTTAAAGGCCGCTGAGATGGTTTCAAGCCATCTGTCATCCCAGTCCATCATACTTCCCCAGCAAAAGTGTGAAGACTTTATTTAGAAAGTCTTTTCATACCTTGTTGCCCTTGGGCTTCTTTGCAAACTCTCTCCGTCATCTGTCCCCAAAGCAAGCCAGCTCCCAAAATGGGTGGGGACATGGCCATTTTGAGCTACTCTCCTTCCTCCTTCATTAGTTGTTTTTTAAAGTCTTGGCCTAGGTGATTTGCATTTGTGGCAAAGCTTGAAGAGAGTCCCAAGTGTCCCAACCAAATGCCTGCCCTATAGAATCATCCTTCTTCTATGTAGGTCAGAAAATCACTTTCCTGGATGCCAAAAATTATGGGGTATTCCATCAGTCTTTGCATTGCCCAGAAGCCTGGCTTCATTAGGAAAAAATGCTTATTAAAATTATAATCCTGAATCTAGTTCAGACCTGAAGCCACAGGCCTTCATCAGCTGCTCAGTCAGCTTTTTCATGAGTGTGTGATCTGACATCCCTGTTCGGACACTGCTCACTCTCTAGCCTGCAGACATTCACCCATGTCTCATTTCTCCTGTCCTTGGGAAACTTCCAGATTTCCCATGTAGAGTGAAGGGAAAACACAGCCCAAAGGCAAGGGGGAAATGAGTTGCTGGATGTAAAGATCTTGCAGGTCTCTAGCTGCTGGGAACTTGCGGGGGAATTCTACTCCTTGTCACCTTGGATTTAGGTCAGAAGAACAGCAAGCATGTGATTCTTCCAGAAATTACTGGAAATTGTGTCCAGTGGCATTGAACACAATGAAGGAGCACAAATCCCTGAGACAGGAATTGTCACATTAAAGCTGGGAGATTTTATGTGGGAAGAAAGGAGTAGACGGACTTCACAAACATATCCCAGATGGTGCCAAGCCTATATCTAAAGTGTCCCTAACCCAGGCTGGGAGGAAAGAAGGAGTTCTCTTTGTCACTTAGATGAACTAACCATTTCCAGTGCATGAGAATCTTTGTTTGATTTTGTATATTCGATTCAGACTCCAGGAGTTTGGTCTGTATTGTTCCTGTCCCGCAGGGAACATCCAGAAACCACTACACCCAGGTGACCAAGAGGCACAACACAAAGGTAGAGGGCAAGCAGAGCAGGTGTGGGCAGGTGAATTGGAACACCAGGGCTTTGGATGGAGAGCCATGCTTCATGCAATATTGATTTGCTCATGGCAGATTTTCTAAGGGTGGATGATGGGGAGATTGGCAGAAAAAAAAATCAGTATCTATCAAAGGACTGTGTGAGCTGTACCACCTCTTAAGATAACCAGATATCCAGTAGTGAGCATATCTCAGATGATAATGTTGAGCCAGCACTGGAGCAAATGGCAAGGTCTTTCTCAGGTTCTTCTGGAGTCAGAAACTGGAAAAACTGGACTCATTACTCTCTGGGTGTGAATTAGGTCCCAAGAAGGCCAAATACATCTTAAAACTATTTGTCAAGTCTTTCTATAGAGAAACGATGAAAATTTGAATGGTATATAATATTCTGATTTTTATTCTCCTGGATGTTCATGCAAATCAGGAGAAGTACTACATCACACCTCAAAACCCTCAAAGAACCTGGCTAGATATGTGAATAAGTAAGCAAAAAAGACAAGTATACCAATTTTATCTGTGGCTTTTTCAATTTTCAGTCAATGCCTCTGCAAGTAATTTCTGCTGACATGTGAGTTTTCAGAAATCTCCCCTGTTCATGGGCAGAAAGGGCACACCTGTCTGAAGGCAGGAAAGGCAGGCTGTCTGATTTCAAATGAGGATATATCTTAAGGTCTGGACTGAATGGACTTCCTAACAGCAGGTTGACAAAGGGCCATGGTTTTGGAGTTATTTGTCCTGTTTCCAGGCTGTCCATCTCACCAATAAACAGCCCTTTCTCTCCTAGGGCTCAGGAGCATAATTATTACCAAAGCTCAAATTATCATGCGTCAATAGAGCCATGGTGATGAATCGCATGAGTGCTGCTAGGAGCAGAGGAATTAGGACTGGAATGGACCTCAGGAGGTCACTACGGCCAGCATTCTTCAGTCTGTGGTCCATGGTCTGGTAGGCATCAGGCAGTAGCCAGGAAAATTTGGAACAACTTAATTTTCCAGTATATACACTCATTTCCACATGTGGGAGCAAGCAAGGAAGTGGAGGTGGGGGCCTGAGGGGGCAGGGATGACGACAGTAACACGGTTCAATGTTTGAAATAGGCTGGAAGTGCAATCTATTGTAGAAACATTGCACTGGGTGAACTGTAGTTCCTCCCGGATCAGAAAGGTGAAGTCATCCTTGGATGAACTGGTAGAGAAGCAAGGGCTAAGGAGCACCAGTTGAGTCCAATCCCCTGTCCTAAGGCAGAATTCAGCTATATTAAAACATTTCTGCCAAATATTTTTCTAACTTCTTCTTAAAAATTTCTATTAACATAGATTCCACCCCTTCCCTAGGCAATGTATTCCAGCATTTAACTGTTCTGACTGTGAAAAAGTGTTTCCTGATGTCTAACCTGAATCTTTCTCAGTGCAATTTAATCCCATTATGCCTTGTCCAATCCATAGGAGACCCAGAAAGCAATTTATTCCCTTTCATAGCCCCAGGCAGCACAAGGTAAAACATGTTAGCATAAACCTCACTAAAAAGCATACAGTATGCAATGTAGAGAAGCTCAGAGTACTTAATTCAAGGAAATTTTTGTTGTTGGGAACATAAAACAATATCCTTCTCCTCCTCAGCAAAAACAAGGTAATTGGTTCATGGTAAAAAGGGGTAAACTGCAAGTCCCAAGACATCCTTGAGCTATTCTCTGAAGTCCTTCTTCAGGGAAAAAAGCCTACCTACTTGCACCCAGAATGTCTTACATTAAAAAAAAGAGGCACTGAAAGCAAGGTGTCTCTAAAAGGATTCTACTGTCTCTAGAGCTCTCTTATTCCTCTGCTGTGCCAAGAAATCAGAAGGACCAATAAAAATGGGGAAAAAAAGAGTTAAGAAAAGAACCTTTGTGGGCAGCTGTTAAAAGAAGGCTGAATGCTTATTTATTTATTTTTCTATGGGGGAACATTGATGCGAAGAGAGAAGAACAAAGAATTGCTTTTGGAGAAGTCCAAAAGCTCCCTGCTGACAGGTTGGCCCCACCCTCCCCTCTCCAGTGCACAAGGACCCTTTTCAAAGAGAATCACCTGGTCCATAAATTCCAATTTATGGTAATTTAAGAAAATAAATTATGAACTCCAGCCTCCAACAGTGTTTAGAAAAGGCAGGATTAAGCACAGCGATTAAAAAAGAAAAGCATTTCCCTGCCACTTGACTTTGCAGGTGGGATTTCCTCCAGTCCTCCCAGGTTTGTGGCTTCACTGTGCAGAGCCTCCAAGGGGTTAAACTGGCACAGATGGGGTGGGGGTTGCAAACACTGTGAAGGCTGGAGGAGGGGCAAGAGGAAATTAAGTGGCTTCTTTCTTTTCACCTTCCTTTTTCCAGTTATCTGTAGCAAGCCCTCAGAGCACCTATATTTAGACTAGGATATATAAAGAGGCACAGATGGACACTTGACACAGGAACATTTCCCATTTTCTATTAAATTGACTAATTTTTAGCTTCTGCACTGCTTTCTTCAGTGATCTGGGATTTGGCCAAGGACAAAAAAAAAGCTTTTTAGGGCCACTTACTGAATAAAGATCTTACCCGAGACTTAATTACAAATGTGGTGTTCCAAATTAGATAGGCAACGATGCTGGATTCAGCAGGGAGATGCTTCAGAAACCAGGGCCAAATACTTCGGCTTTGTGGGGAGAAGAACAGAAAACATGGGCACGTCATATCCCTTTCAGTCCTCCTGGGACCACATGGCTTCTTCTAATAAGCATGTTGTCCTCTTCTCATACAGGGGAAAGCTCCACCAGAGGGCAAGTTGGATTCTTCATCCCTACTCCTCTTCTGGGGAGGCCAGAACTTTACTCCTCAAATGGTCAGAAATTCTCTCCTTTCCAGTTTTAGTTTATTCCTGGCCCCATTTATCTTTTTGCCTTCTGGCAAAAAATCACATTTTTACTTCAGCTTAAATAGCTCTTCCCCTTCTGGCATCTTACTTTCTCCAACCTCAGCATAGCCACGGAAACTTTCTTGAACCTTGTTTTCCTAAAACAAAAAAAAATAAGTAAGCAAAGTTCCCTCTCTTCTCTTAAGAAACAGGGTCTCCAATGCTCTTTTTCTTCCCAAACTCCTATTTTATTCCTGTGCTAACATCAGTGTTCTGTGTGTAAAGAAACAGGCTGCAAGTCTGGTCATGAAACAGAAACTGGCAACAGGATCCTACTCAAGCCCACAGCACCAAGGCTGAGCAGAAAGTCTTGGGGGAAAAGCTCAGAAGGAGGTTCTGTCTGTGCCCAGTGTTTTATGGTCTGCACCAAATAATGGCTGTCAACATTTGCCTTCCTGGGATAACATTTCTTCCAAAGCTCCACGGTGCATACCACACCTCACCGAGCCATGTCAGCATGTCTTCCCTTGCAAGGAAATCCCATGGGAGACCCTCTGTTCAGACACACAGAGTGTGGGTCAGGAGTCAGACTGCTTTCACCTCATGTGGGGATGACAAAAGCTCCCCACACCAGCCAGTATGATTTTGATACCCACATCTTCCTACCCCAACCCCCATCCTGGACACCTGCTCCTATACTGCCACCCAAAACCTGACACCATCTCAAAGCCCAGGAGTTTGTCCTCTGGCTGCATTTGTGTCCTCACCACTCCTGACCCAGGCTACATTCTAATTCCTACCAGTTCAGCCCGCCTGGTTTTCAGATCATGCAGTCTCCACATGCCAGGCAGACGGAGCAGGTTCACGGGAAGCACCTGGGGAGCAGCGGAGCGGCAGCGTTAGGGCAACAGGGGAGGATGCAGCTGACGCTCCCTGGCGCTGCTGTGACTACAGTGGTGAAGGAAAGGTGTGGGCTCCTCTGAGTTCAGAAAGACCAGACACTGGTGATGATACATGATGGAAAGTGTGCTCTGGCCAAGGTTGAGCTTGGCCAGGACATTACCCTGACATCAAGTTTCCATTATATTTTTGTTGCCATTTCCAAGTAGAATTGTCTTTTTCCTGGGAGAGAGGAAGTGTTGAAACCATAATATTTTCATTTCCCACCTGGAATTTCTGTGGGTTTTTCTAAAAATTGAAGGTGGGTGATGGTGGGGAGAGGGGAGGGGGAGATACCTGTTTGCTTACTTCCTTGACTTTCTTTCTCTTCTTTCTTTTCTCTCTCTCGTTCTTTCAAATAAAATTATCTTTTTTCACTGACTCAACTCTCTCCCCTCCCCTCTCACTTCCTAACCAGATTTGACCTGTATTTTCTTAGGCATAAATTAGTAATTTAAGATGCGCAATTTAGCATGCTGGACTGAGTCTATTTTCCAGAAGACAAATGTACCGCATTTTATTAAAACCTAGTTCCTGGATTTGCTCTCTCAAGATGTCCAACAGTTATTCCATCAATGCTATTCCTCCAAAATATGAAGAGTCAAAATCTACAATAATTTCAGAAAGCATTATCTTTGTGTAGTGAGGACAGTAATCTGAACTCTAAAACAAATGAAATTTATTCCTTGAAACAAACCCAAAAACTCAAGAGATGCCAGCATATTTATTCATAAACAAAACTTCTCTAGCACAACTCTCAACTTCCCAACAAGCAGTTTTGTGAGTGAACTTTATAGTATGACATCAGTGAACAGATGGCAGGCATAGCTGTTGGCAGAGTGATGAGAAAGCTGGCCATTTATAATGGAAAATGTCCTGATAAAATGGAATGCGCTTATTTTATTCCACGGTAATGTTTATAAAATTCCTTTCCTGAGGCTTCTTCGAAGATCTTTTCATGGTTATTGCATTATTATTAATAATAAAACATATAAAGGAAAAAATGTGCATAACAAATGACATTTTAAATACCCCAGAGAGAAAAGGAAAGGTTTTCAGCACTGTTAGGGTTGATTGCATTGTGATGATTTGTTACAACCTTTACAGTTACAATCCGTGATGGCACGGACATTTCTCCCAACAGGGTTAATTGTAGAATAACACTCAATAACTGGCAGGCCTTTCCCTTCAAGGGACAACATTGGAGTGTGAAGGCATGCACAGATGCTGCCAAATCTCTGTACCTTGAGACTCTCTGAATGCTGATGTGCCTCAAGTCGTTCAAAGGCAGACTTTCAGCTGGACTTAATTCAGGATAGGTCCATTATGTAAGCAGTGGGGAACAAAGTTGGGCCTTCAAAAGATTGTACTGTTGAGGAATAGTTTTTGCCTTGAAAAGCCAAATCCATGTAGTGAAATCTAATTTAAATTAAATTAATTCTAATAATATTTTCTGGAAATTTCCAGTCATGACACATGACACAAAGCTGGGAAGGAAAAGATTCCTGTCAGAGATAAGCACTGGAAATTCTGCACTAGTGCCTGACAGGAGGAGACACAGGATGAATTGAGGGTGGGATTCCTCGACCCACCACAATGCTGAGTCACAGCACAGAGAAAGGAGACCTTCTCCCACTCCTCCACATTCTACCCTGTTTGCCTTAATTACAGGAGCTCAAAACCAAATAGGCCTTGCTGAACTTAAAATATCTTACAAAGTGATTTCACTTTGATAAGACAGGATGAAGATGTGGTTTGACTTAATTCCAACACATTTCCTTCATACAAAGCCCCAACAAACCAAGAGAGAAATCAGTGACAAAGTTTAAGATAGCATAAAAGCGAGTTAAGCAGGGGAGTAATTCATAATATTAATTGAAGGATTATCATCAGATAGTTCTTATCAGTCCTTATCTTCCAGCTTTTGATAAAAGCAGCTGATATCATTATTGTCATTTTACAAACAATGAAGCTGAGGTCAAGAGAGATCAAACAACTGACTAATGGTTGCCTTGCCAGACAACGATAGAGCTATGAAGCTGCTCATTCTTCACCTGTTACATTCTGATACACTGCATCCATCAGAATAAACATCTGACAAAATAGACTTTGTCCCAGGACAAAAAGATAGGAACCAAAAAGTTGTCATCTTTCGGAGAAAAACCACCTCAGTAGACAGACTCCCTTTCCAATCTATTTAGCAATATAAAACAGAGAGGGCAGCTATGATCCCATGCTATCCACTTACAACCAACAGGCAGTGACCTTCTGGTGTGTTACAGCAACATGGTTAAACAAACAACTTGCTGTTCCAGCCCCCCTTGGGTCAGATTCCTTGGTGGGGACAATCTATTTCCAGCATTTCCATATCCGGATCTGGAAGTCATTATATCCACCTATTCCTACAGTGAGCCACCCTGAGTATATCTGAAGTCTCTATCTCATCCTGAACAACATGCCAGAGACCAGCTGTGCTGGAGGAAACTTGTTTTCTGGTAGGTTCTCAGACTCAAATCTTCTTAGGCATGGAACACCAGCTAGTCTGGGTAAACCGGATGCTGAATTCACAACAAGTTCCAGGGTCATGCCTGAAATCCAGCATATTACAATTTTATGCTGCTTCCTTGTTCCCTCTTTTCACGATTCTGAGATGTCCTCAATTTACCTGCAGATATATTAAGAAAGTTCTTATCTTTTGGGCAAAACCTCAACTTGGAAAAGCCACAGGAACTATAAACTATACTTCAGCAAATTGCCTTAAGCTCTCCAGCTCACTGTGGTTTGATACCCTGCCTAGTGGACCATTCCTAGTCTTCAAATTAATCCGCAAAATATTTTTTTTTAATTTCCTTCCATCTGCAGCATTTTCTGTTCCACCTCCTCTATACAGCGCTGCTTCCCTGAGACAACAATTGTAACAACAACAATAAAATCTAACAGCAACAACAGTGTGCCTAATTTCAGGCTCCACTGTGGTCACTTCCCTGCTCAACATGGCAGAGAGACACGGACATGGGCACCAGGTTCCATCTCTCTCCTGCCAAGGATCTAATATCCTGCTCTCAGCTCACACATTTTGGATCTGCCACAGTTTCTGCCAAAAAAAAGAGCTTCATTTTACAGGAGAGGAATGAGAAAAAATAAGAAAGGGAGAAGATGAGGAAGAAAGATTTTTAAAGGGCAGCCAAGATAATTCCTCCTGGATATTTTGATCTTTTTAAATAATTTGTTCTTGAAGAAACAATATTCTGGTGGCCCTCTGCAGGAGAGTGCCTAGTGGAACATAATCCTATCACCTGGGGAGAAAAAAGGTGCAAGATAATATTATTTTTTTCTAACTCTAAGAAAAAAGGAACTTTTGCATGAGAAAATCCTACCAGGAGCAAGAGGAGATTAACCCTCTCTCAGGTCTATTGCAGAGCATCATCTCAGTTATGGACAGATGTGCAGAGATACAAACTAATTTCAGAAATGGGTTCAGGTGAAATAAATCCCATCAGGATCCAGAACCAGCAACTGAAAACCATTTTCCAGAAATTCCTTTTTGCTTTTATCCCAACTGCCAGAAATCATGTCACCAATTCAGGGCACTGCACTGGCTCCACCTCTGTCCTCTGTTTGCTCAGATCTACTTCCAACCATCCTGTGTTCATACCTAAAAGCTCCTTTGTGCATCATCCAAAACCAGGTACTTGTCCCCTAGAGGCATGGTCCTCTCCTGTCTCCTTTTTGGCTGGGATGGGCATGCAGCTCTAGAGCTCTTACAACTTCAAAACGAAAAGCAGTCAAGACCACTCCTTCCACTTTGTTTGCCAGGGTATTCCTAGTCTGAACCCTCCTAACTTGTGTGAGTGTCAGAGACCTGCTCTGGAATGCAAGGAGGTAGCACTGAGATGCATCATTCTGAAGATCCAAGTGAAAGTCATAAAGGCTCTTTGACTCCACAGCTTTCATGGAATAACTCCAGGTTTACACCAGGTTTGGCAAGAGCAAATAGAGTGACTCTTTTATTTTATTTCCTGAATTTAGTACTGCTTCCAATTCATGTTCTCAGTCTGAACCCTACTAAAACTCCAGAACTTTAAGTTCTGTTTTCTGTAGAGCTGTATTATTTACTCCATGCTAGGTGGTACAGTCCTGTAAAGGTATGACTTGGTTTGTTGCCATTCTCTTAGTTCCAGTTTCTTTTGGAAGTAGGTCTCAAATAGTGAAATTCATTCAGGGTTATAAAAAGCTCAAAAAGTTTCTTTTTTTTATGATAGATTTTTAGAATAGATACAGGCCTTATACCTAGTTTTCCAGCTGAAGTGATTAAACTCATGGTTTAGGTCCTACAGCTGGCTTGAATTTGACCTCCCTTGCAATGACAACCTACAAGAAGAATGGAATGAAATAACAATTACGAAATACCCTGATTTTTTTATCTTTGCTGAACAATTCAAGCAAGGTTCTGTTTAACAGATTGCAACGAGATTCTGCAGCAGTCTCAGTATCCATAGGCATTTGCCCCCTGTTCCCAGGTACTCATGTTTAGAAGATCCCATCTGGTCTTGTTGTATGGTATCAGAGTACATTTAATACATGTCCTGATCACTCTGAGACTGCTTTATTTATTGGCAGGAAATTTTTAAATGTTCATTAAGGAAAACAAATTCATTTTAAAAGACCATCCTCACTGAAGCAGCAGCTGAAGAGCTTGCAGTCTAAACAGCATCTCCTGAAGCTCAAAAAGCAGGAGAGCTCTGATTTTGGTCACATTACTATGACAGCTGAGCCAGTAACCAAAAATTCAGAAATTAGTGTAAAATGATGCCACTAGACTATGAAATTCAAGTATTGTGCTGTTGACATTTTCTTGCCATTGTGAGCTCAAATAGAATCAAATGCCTTTAGTCATTTAGACTTTACTTCAGACACAGCCTTATTTTCATTTCAATGTTGTTGATGCATGAAGTTGTAATATTGTCCACGCATGTTTCTTGTGAATAACATTAAGAAAAAAACCTATTTATAGATCTCCCCTGTAAAAAAATGCTCCATAAAAACTGAGCAGTTTGTTTACAATGATAATACAAATGGCTCCACTCTCCAGCTCAGTTCTAGCCCTTTAAATTCAGAAGCCTAACTCTGCAAAGTTCAGTTTCCTAGCAATAATATTCTGCTCTATGCTTCTGAGCATACAGGCAGCACTGGCAATGCCTGACATAGCCTTATTTAGGCAGAGCACAGGAACAGCCCAGAGTCACTCATGCCCCCAAGGCTCAGACCAGATTAAAGGTTCTGATATGGGACTCTGCTACCCCTGGGAGCCCAAGTAACACAGAAGTGACTGCATTTGGGGAGGATTTGTATGCCTTGCACGACAGATTAACATTCTGTCTCTTTAACACAGGGATCTCCCCAC
>VYZP01075362.1:869-14632 GCA_013400635.1 Hypocryptadius cinnamomeus
TGTTTTTTGAAGCCAGTATCCTGTGAATCATTCTTGAATAAATATTCTCATATTATCTTCCTTATGCAGGCATTCTAATGGACCCATAATTTTAGCAGACATATCCTCTGGCCAACTAATTTTATCATAACTCTCCTCAAGAATAAATTTTTTAAAAAGCTATAACATTTGCTTGAACTTCACAGTAAGAGGTGACAAAACAAAGATAATGTATTCTGTGCTGTACATTATATTGGATTTCTTGATAGCTGCAGGAGGTCACTAATGCTTGATTTCAACTGCTGAATTAAGTTATTGATTTTATAAATCTAAGGAAATCCACCTAAAGATTTGTACATAAATGGAAGTGACCCTACAAGATTGACATAAAGACCTCCAGCTTGATTTTTCTTTTTATTTGATGGTATTTGATGTAAATAAATAGAAGGGAAAGCTTCTAATTGTTCAAAATGTGCAACATTTGACATTATTGGGAAAAAAATCATCAATACATTATTTCACACTATACAAGAAGGTTTTGATTGCATAACTGGTTGCAAATAATTATAGAAAATACTTTTTGAAGCATTCAGTGCCTATCCGATGAACCCACTGGGGTGCTCTTCACTCATTTTCCAGAACACAAATCTGGAAAGACCCTTTCAAATCTGGGAAGAAAACAGAGTGTAGTCCAATTTTAGAAGATAGAAGAAGAAACATCGTTTCAGAAAGTGGTCATCCCATGGCCATTATATTCATGTAATGGAAACCTTGTAAACTATATAAAAATTGGTTCAGTATATATAAAGATACTCTGTATCTTGTCTATATGGAGTCAAAAGGCCTGCCTCTGCAATAGTTTCTTTAAGCTTCAATAATTTGACAAATGATTTCTCTGGGACTTCAGGAATGCAAAATCAATGGTTCTAAAGTGAATTAAAGCCTGTGAGCAGCCTAGATTTTTCTGCTGATATGCTCCATCTTTGCTCTGAAGCTCTGTACTCATCTGTGTGGTAACACTGAATAATGCTGCTGCTTCCAGTCAGTCCATTTCACAGGCTTTTTGTTCCCATTCAGAAGTGAAAGCATTGAGGGGGGAGTATAGGGGATGTGAAGGGTGGGGGGTTGCCCCAATATAGGCTTAGACCTCCCTGTGGCAAACTGGGCAGTGTTCCTGTGCTTCAGTAAAGCAGACGTGGGCTCTGTGTGTTCAGGCTTGCACTTCCAAACACGGATTTGATCTGTAGAATATGCAGGCACTGCCCTAATAAACGTTGTAGGGTGTCATTGCTGCAAGGGACTCCATTTTAAATTTAGAATGTAAAGTCTAAGTTCCATTTGGGAAATGTTCCTAGACATTGATGGTTAGAATAGACAGCCAGTCTCGTGCGCTTTTAGTGCAAAATGTGGAATTCTTAAAGAAAAGAGCTCTTTAAGAGTTTTAGAGTTCTTGATAAAATATTTAATTTGTGGTTTGTAAAAATGACCTATACATAGATGCATTGAAAAAAACCAACCCAAAAATTAAAATAAAACAGCTTGTTTTGAGGGTGAAAACTTGATATTCAATTTCCAGATGTAACTTCAAATAAATTCAGAAGTGCACTAGAGAGTGCAGAATGTAGTTTGTGAAGGAATGGGGCACTTTGCAATAAAAAACATCAGTTCTGACCATGAAAAATTGCATCTATGAAACAGTAAGGATGCCAATTTTAGAGTCATAATTCTATGCAAATGTGCAGGAAAGCTTGCAGTCTTCCATTCATAACCCTAAGTTTGGTTTCCTTATTCAGATGGTATAAAAAGCAGGGGAGGGTGAAGGATCATTTCCCATGTGGAGGAAGGAAAATTCCGTAGTGGTAAATAATGATGCATTGTAAAATTGCAAATGCATAATAAAAGTATGGGAAACAACATTACTGGATGAACTGTTTTGGAAGACTTGCTTAGATCACAATTACTGCTTTATCTGAGCATATCCTGTATATGTCTTTATACATTATAACATTTAATTAAGGAAAACTAAGTTCTATTTTAGATCAAATATACAATGTCTTGGGTTTGTAGGTTCTTACAGTATCTAGGTGTGTGTGTTAACATTCAGAAAATTATATTATGTAAGATAGTATAATGCAGAGTGCGGTAGTTTTTCTGTCTGTGTGATTTGTAATTGTAGAAGCCTCATATAAAATATATTTGAGTTATTATAACTATTGCTTTTCATTTTATGTTTCACAACATGCTGTAACTGGAATAATAGGAGCTCCAGATCACTGCTGGTTTTTTTTTTTCAGAACATTAATTGTGCCATTTATAAAATGTGAGTTGTATGTTTATGGAACAAAAGAAACCAAATGGGAGATTTACCTTAGCCTATCCCTTCATCTCCTTCCAACCTCTTATGCTTGTTCTTAGTCTTTTACAATTATTTTTTTGTTTCCTTAATAGGTTGATTTGGTAAATATAGGGAGCTCAGATATTGTGGATGGAAATCATAAGCTGACCCTTGGTTTGATCTGGAATATAATCCTCCACTGGCAGGTGAGTGGCGCTGCTCATTACTTCTTAAGAAATACCTTTATTCCGCTGATCTTTTCTCCATTATTATCCAGCAACAACCTACTAAGCAAACATAGACACTGCAACGTGCTAAATCAGCAAATATTAGGGCAGTCTGCTTACATATTATCAAGGATACTGACAATATTAAGAGGACAAAGTAGTTTTTACAGGATTAGCAGGAACTTTTTTAACTGTAATATCACAGTCAGATATTGAAAGATGATATGAGTTATCCTAACAAAAATGGAAAGACAAAGCCAATGTGGATTTCTTTTCTGTACAAAGAGTGACTTCTCTATTTTAATGACATAATCACATGAGTTGCTTTTTGGTGATGACCCATCCTGCTAAGAATTATTTTTAGAACACTAAAAAGCTGCTAGACTGCCTATTTATTGAAGCAGATGAGGCTCATTTAGCTTTCTTTCTCTTTGGAGAGAAAGGTGGGGTTTGTGAAATGGATCTCATAAAAACCAGCATGGTAGATGATAGCACTTAACTGAAAAAAAAATTGAGATGGCAATAAAATCAAAATTCAAAAAGATCTAGCATCTAGATGCTCTGAATCCATGTGTTTGTATGAATCTGGGCTAAGAGTCTGTCCATTAGAGTTGACTATGTTGCCCAACAGTAATCCACAAGTTTTTTATAAAATAACAAGAAAAGGTGGTGGGAAACAAAGCTTAAAAGACTTTAAACCTGAGACACTCTTATCAAAAATAAGATGTGCATCATTCATCTAAGTAGGGAACATTTTTATTCTCATTTTATGGGAAAATAGCAACAGAGAAAAGAGCAGATGGAATATAATACCTAGCTGTACAACTTTTACCAATAATCCTTTAATCACTCTGTTTTAAGTTGAATAAATTATGGATTGAGATGACTAATCATGTTCAAATTAATATTTTGTTTTCT
Source organism: Hypocryptadius cinnamomeus (assembly GCA_013400635.1). Lineage (NCBI taxonomy): Eukaryota > Metazoa > Chordata > Aves > Passeriformes > Zosteropidae > Hypocryptadius > Hypocryptadius cinnamomeus. The sequence goes on from VYZP01075362.1 coordinate 4,329, forward strand.
TCATATTTTATCCTGAAGCAATGTTAAATGTGTGCTTTAGTATTAGCTGTGTACTTACTAATTTCTTTTCAATCATTCCCACCATTCCCTTTAACATGTACTTGCTGAGACAGACTGAAGACTCAGGTTCTGGTGTAGCCTGATGAGCTTTTTGACAGCAGCCATGTGAAAACCAAAAATGTTTTGTTTGCAATGTAAAGTGATTCATTTCAAGCTTCATCTTGAACATGGTGATAACTGTGATGGCAGCTGTGATGGTACCATGGCTTCAGCTTCAACCACCCATAGATGAAAGGTCCAAGGATCATATTTACACAGCAGTGATTAAAAGTGTGACTCTTTGTCAGCATAGTCATAATCCAGTCCAAGTTTAGTCTATACTTGGAGTTCTGTGATGCCTTAAAGATCTAGAAATAAAACAACACACTTTTGAGGCAATGTTAGTATAGGAGGCAATTCAAAAGCTGGTCTTTAACTGGAGGCCTCAGCAGAAAGTATGGGAGAATGCCCACATAGGGTGAATCGGGTTTTATAAGTTTAGCAAAGTAGCATACTTGACAAGCATTCCCAATTAGAAGCACAGGTAATGAGGTAATTCCCCCCCTTAGTTCCATCTTTTTCCAGAACCCCCCCACCTTTAGATGCTAACTATACTTTGTCTATGAAAAAGTGTCTCAAGATGCTGTTTTAACCTTGGTTCCCAGATTAGGACTGGGGCCTTTAGGAATGTATTTTGTCTTTCTGTATAACAGAGTAGGTGAAAAGCTAGCTACGAATCTATGAATTTATACAATAGTAGGCTACAGAACTACAAATATATGAGACTATATAGAAGCAAAAAGGCAAAAATCAGCTTGGCATCACTGTGTCTCATTTTTTTCTAGTAATGAAGTACTGAAAGTGACTTGCACCTTCTGACTTCTCTTTTTATTTAAATTTCTGTAAATAAGATTCTAATTTGGCCAGAATTCAATTTTAGTTTTTAGTTTTGGGTTGTTTTCTTTGTGGTTTTTTTGGTTTTTTTTTTTTTTTGTTTTTTGGGTTTTTTTGTTGTTGTTGTTTTTTGTGGTTTTTTTGGTTTTTTGGTTTTTTGGGTTTGTTTTTCCTAAAGAGTAGCTAAAGCCTGATTGGCAACAAGAAGCCACTATTAAATTATAACTCTATTGCTGTTTCTTTATGATGAGTAATTAAAAAAAATAAAAAAAAAAAAAAGCCAAATTTATATTTTGGCTTTGGTCCTTAAAAAAACCAAAAAACTCAGGAGCCATTAGTTTGCTACCTATTTCCCCCAAAATATTGGAAAATTTCAAAGTAAATTTGCTTATTTACAGCTCTGTGGAGAAAGTCTGTTCTTTTCCAGATTTTCTTTCAAATTTTGAAGTTAATTGCATGATCTAAAATATGTATGTGATTGTTCTGCCCTGTTTATAAGTAGGTATGATCTTACATACTGACAGAACTTATGGTGAAACACAGCTGTAAATTTCTTAAGAAACTCTTCTTCTTGTTGGTTTGCCTATCACAGATTGTCCCTGGCAAGAGGCAGCTGGAAACACAAGAAGTTGTTCATACAGAGTCAGGGGCACCAAATTTATCTGCCACTTGTCTCAGCTTGGTAAATACCAAGACTACTACATTTGTTTGTAGTCTGTGGAAGGCCTAAAGACAAATAATTAGGAATACACAGGCTATTTGATTTAGTGCATGATTGTGCTGTTTGTGTTTGTTGGTGCAGTCCTGCTTTTGCAGACTCTGAGAAGAGTCACTTAGAGGAAATTCATCTGTCTACATCTAAAACAAAAAACAACAACAACAACAAAATAAATATAAGATTGTTGTTTGTGTGAACACTTGTGTTGTTGTGGATGAACAGGCAAGAAGCTTTTCCAGTTTCATGTCCTGCAGCCAGGACCACATGAGGGCACAACATATGATAACATGATGGTCTCACAAAAATGTTAATCTCTTTGTATAAAAATAGTTTTAGAAAAGAGATGGTAGAAGAAAGGTGCATAAAAGGAACAATGCCAGTACCAATCCAAGTGGATATCAGCAGTCCCACTGAGGAGAGGCAGAGATAGAGGTGGTAGACACACACACATCTGTGCAGTGGAAATATCATGGCTTTCTGTATCCCCTGTGGTGATTGTGTTCTTTCTTATCTAGCCTGGTTTTCTTAGATTATTATTAAAATTTTCACTGAAATTGAACCATCATTCTGAGTTGAGCACCTGCTGCCAAAGCTCTTTGTGGTATTGAATCCATCAGACTCTATTTCCTTGAAGCTGCTGCCCTCTTTCTCCCAGCTCTGTGATCCCAGCCTCACTGCAGCATTAACATTTAAGTAAAAACAGAGGAAAACTATTAATTTGTGAACTCTTATATTTGATTAACTCCCTTAAGAGTGGAAAAACATTCTATATGGCAGTGTGTAAATTGTTTTTGTTATATTTTTAGGAGTGAACTTATTTTCATGTAAAGCATGAAAGAAAACCCCTAGCAAAAATATTTGTCCCAAGTCTTGACTTTCTCTGGGAAAAATCATAAAAGAATATATCTATACATAAAGAAGATATTTCAGAGGGGAGCATTTCAACAGCCTGACAGCCTCATTTGGAGACTTACTAAAAGCATCAGGGTTATTGTGCACATCAGTATTTTAATATGAATTACCATTTTAATTTTGATTTTTTATTATGGAAATGAAACACTTCTGTCAATCCACCTTGAATCAATGAACAAAGAATATCCTTTACTTTGATAGGTGTCTTGAATATCTATGAAAATGTCCTTAAAAGTGTTCTATCAAATGTACTTGGAAAGAGTTTAGTGGTTCTAGCTATGGAAATGTAATCTATGCAGTCAGAATACCTGAAATCTAGCAAGTAAAAAATGCTAAGTGATTCTGTCAGAGAGATGTAAGGTTCCTATTTTTTTAAGAAAAATGAAAAATTTTTGCTTTGAGAACATTTTTCTTTTCAGATTATTTCTTCCCTCCCTCTTTTCTAGGATCTGGCATACTGAAGCCAAGTGCCAGTCTTATAAAATGTTACATGCCTGAGTGTTGGTTTTAAGTGAAAGAGGTGTAATGTGAGCCTGAGATCATGCTGTGTTCGTGGTCATCTTACACACACAGCAGCACATGCCCAGATTCCAGGACATGGCCCTGCAGTGGGAAGATCAAAAGTCCATTGCTGCTTGAGCCAGGACTAGCTGTGCTGCTTTTGGCCACTTTCTTCATGTGGTGACAAGAATAGCAGTGCTCTCATTCAGTCCACAGCTTTCCTTTTGGCAGCCTGGCATTTCAGAAGCCATCTCGGTGATGTCTGTATTGTCCTTTCCCCCTTCTATCAAAATTTCATCTTTTCCTATTGCCATAGCATATGTCCATTCCCCAGGAAGAGCAACTATATCTGTTCTCTGGAAGTCAGAGTTTCCTACACCTGAAAGCTTTGTGTCCTGCCAGGATACACTGCATTAGAAAGGAGAGGTAAAAAAGAAATAAGTAGCAGAGGTCAACTCATCACCTGACAGCATGAGGCTGAGGCACTTTGAAATAGCTGCAGTATTTGAGCCTGGATGCTGAGGGAGTTTGTCTGAAAGCTCTTCAGGATGACATGAACACATCTCTGTGTGCCACTTTTCCAGCAGTACATCTTAACCAAGAAGCCTTCAAAAAAGCTTCCTTTTCACCAAAATATCAGGCAGCACTTTTGTGCTCAGGCACCGATCTGCTTCAGGACCCAGCCATCCTGCAGACGGTGTGGTGCTGTGCTGCAGGGCATGGCAAGGTGCTGCCGAGGTGCCAGGTGGGGTGGGATGGCAATGCCCCTCAGGACACTCAGGTGGACAAGGTGGCTCTAGCTGTAGAAGTGAAGTTATCCACCAGTTCTCACTGAAGAGGAAGGGCCTCAGCATTCAGGATTAGGTCAGACCCTTTTACTCTGTTATTTTAAATGTCTGACTTTCCCTAGGAGGCAGCAAAAAATCATAAATTTAACAGTCTTCACTGTTGAAAAGAAATGCAGGAAAAAGAGAGCAAAACTTTATCTATTGTAAGCATATTTAACTCAACAAGGTGAGATTAAAACTGTTTTGTATTCATTTACAGAAAAGTAAAAATAAATGAAGGGTTTGGACTTATTACCTGGATTCTTCTGAATAATTTCCTTCCTGATGGCCCATATATTTTACTAATTTTGTCTAGTCATCTCTGTTTGTAGACATAGCTCCTTTCTCTTTGGTAACACCTCAAACACATAATCAATTCTGTGTTATGAACTCTTCTGTTTCTAAATATGGTGTTCCTGCATTCCTTTCAGCTATCCTTTAATGCAAATGTGTGTTGTATTGTTCAGAAGTTAGAGTTTGCTTATAATGTTCAGAAAAATCTGCATTTATAAATATAAGCATATGATAAAAACCAAAATAAACAATGAAATCTTAGCTTGGACAAGTCTCCATAACTTTAGTATTTTCTTATTGCTAGTCTTTCTTATTTTTTATGTGTGGTGCAACAGATGCTAATTGCAAAAGTTTTCTTATTTTTCAGTATCCAGATTAATGAAAAAAACAAGATTCTGTGTTTTTGTAGTAGTGAAGGTGCCTGAGAATACAGAAGCCAAATCTTGTCTTCTTGCCACATTTTGTAAATCAACTTTGGCATCTCTCAAAACTAAAGACATTAAAAATGTCAAGAAATGTGAAACACCCACTCAGACATATGAAGCAAAAATAAAGAGTATATTTCCTAATTTTCTTACATTTTATTTTCTGTCTCTTGATGTGAAAATGGAGACAACTATAAAAACTTCTTATCTGACAGAGTTTATATTAATTTTCATTGGTGCAAATTAAAATCTAAGACTGAAGTCAGGAACATGTCCCATGAAATTTAGAGGACAAATTTCTCCTTCCATATAAGAAATTAATAGCATATAATGTAACGTTTATACCTAAGTCTCAAAAGGAAAATTAAGGGCACTGATACTCTTTGGTCAATATGCATCTGAGATGCAAACCCAAAATGTTATTTCAGTAATTCGTACCTTCACAAAATCAAATTATTGAATTAATACTGTGAAACTAGTAAGCAATTTACCATACTCAACTATAAAAGGTTATCTCTGTTTTTTCTACAATATCACTGTAATTAATTGCAATTGTTTTTGTTGACTGTTCTTTCAGATTACAGCTTCTGCATATTATCTTACCATTTTTACAGTTTCAAAGTGGTCCACACTTTATCATGAAGTAGATTCTGCCGTGAATGTTGTTCTTTGACTGACTGATACTGGCAGCAGAGCAATTCAAGGGGAAAATGATAATGAAATGCAATATTCCCTAAGTGAATAAGCAGCAATAAGCAACTTTATAGTTAAATTATATCTTAGGGAATAATTTAAAAGAGCTGCTATTCTAAAAGATACATGGGGAAAGAAATTATTTAAAAGGTGCTACTTTACAGGAAAATAATTCTTAATAGAAGTTTTGTGTGCTCTTTTACTAGTAAAGAAATTGATAGGAAATAAAAAATCTACTGCATTATGTCAAACTCCAGGATAATATTTATAAAAGCCTTTAGGCTTTTTGTAAAATGATAACTGTAGATTGGTAAACTAACTCTAGTGAAAAAGTAATATTAACTTCATTAAAATAATAAAATTGAAACATATGCAATACTCTTTTAATGCATGCATTGAAATTGAATTTTCATCCAAGTGCATGTATGCAAATATATTTTGCACTAAGTCAAAAACATGTTCCACTGTTTTTGCTATTCATCATTTTATCAACTTTTGCTGTAATGTATCATATTAACTAAGGATGTATTTCCAGATCAAAGAAAACCGCAAGGAGAAATATTTAGTTTGAAAGAACTCTGTTACTACAAATGATGCTAACAAATGTGCTTTCTCTGTCCCTGCTTCACCTGTGGCACAGGGATGAATGAATTCATGCATGTCAGTAGCTGTTGTCTTTAAGCATTCAGAATTGATTGCTGTCATTACATTGTAAAAACAAGTATGTTCTTTAATTACTTAGCAGTTTTTCTTTAGCGTTAAATCTATTTAACTGAAGGTTTTTCATTTCAAGAGAAGAAACAGTTAGCTTTTAATAAGTTCAATCATTTATCAAATTCTGTCTTTTATTGCAGGTCAAAGATGTAATGAAAAACATCATGGCTGGGCTGCAGCAGACAAACAGTGAGATGATTCTGCTGAGCTGGGTCCGTCAATTGACTCGCAATTACCCACAGGTCAACGTTACCAATTTCACCACCAGCTGGTCTGATGGATTGGCTTTCAACGCGCTCCTCCACAGCCACAGGTAGGAAAAGCAGCTTTTCACTGTTTCAGAAAGCTTGTGACAGATGGCTGTACAGGGCTTGAGGACGGTCTGTCTGTTATGTGGGGGGTTTAGCTGCTTCCTCTGTGGGTGTTTCAGCATTCTTTTAAATGACTGACTCACCCTGCTTTGACCTGGGTGGTGAGTTTTGTGTCGTACTAAATCCTCTCATGGAGGGAGAGCTTTTCACAGCACAACCAAATATACACAGCTCAGATCCTTTTCTGGAATTTTAGTCTGTATACCAAGAAGAGAGTCTCAAGGAGTACAAGCTTGGAAACTTTTTAGAAGAGCAAGGAGTAGATCCAGAACTTAGCCTTTGGAGTTGTCCTAGAGGGGGAAGGAGATTTTCCTGTGGGTACTTAGAAGGGGAAAATGTGGTGTTTGTTGAAAGCCTCTCATAGCTGTTGAATTGAAAGCATGGATTTGCCTCACAAGGACACAGCTGGAGAAGGTAGCCTTTGTTTTCAAAATCTTTCATGTTATTCCACCACTGATTTGAGTTTTTAGCCTCTCTCAGAAGTTGCCTTCTTCTAGTCTATGCTGTATAAAACTCTACCTCTAGAGATTCAGAGTTCTGTGTATGTGACTTAAGGAAGATGTGCAAGTCAGTCTATCTGAAAGACCCAGTTCTTGCCACTGCTGCTTCTAAAGCAGGATTGCTTTTTCCAGTGTGATAAAACTCCCAACCTCTTTGTCCTACTACTGATGCCTTACGTATATACTTCTCTCTTAAAGGGGACTGTCCTGCAAGGCCGCTGACTGCTCAAGTTGTTAGGCAGTTGAACTTTTTAACTGTGCAGTGGTTTAAACACCAGAAATTAAACTCCAAATAAGCCACTCCCTTCCCTCTGCCCTCTCTGGCAAGGGAGGAACAAAAGCAGACTTTGGGTTGGGATCACAGTTTATTGAAAACAAATAGCAGTGGAATAAGAAATGCACAGCAACAACGGCAATAATGATAACAAAAAGTATACAGAAAGAGGGGGTGTCTTTCTCACAAAAAGATGGTCACCCCCTTGACTTAGTTCCATGTGGCAGCCAGGACAAGAAGAAGATGATGGATGCTCCCTGCAGGTCATGTACATGTGGCTTCCCCAGACAAAGACAAGATGGTGACTGTTTCCACATGCTGCTCCATGTGGCAGCTGGGAACAAAGGCAAGATGGTGAGGAGGGCTCTGAAGTCCCAAGACAATGGGAACTGCTGACAAACAATCCCACTGTGTGGGGAATCATCCTAGAACAGGTTTCAAACACACCAACTGCATGCCATCTGGGGAGCCACAACTGTATTTTTCCCTAAATTTTCCATACCACTGTAACCTCTCTTAGGACGTGAATATAACTTCTCAATTTCCTCTGATTTTACCTACCCCCAGTCATCTTTCCACAATGTCTTTCCACCTAGAAACAATATCAGACTTTCTGTTCCTTGATTAGGGTATCTGATGCTCAGATATTCAGATTGCATGCTCTGCAGGACTGCGTAGTATCTGGTGTCTGAAATCAGTAATCAGAAATTCCTTTTTGTCCTTCTATGTAGGAATTTATTCAGAAGTCTGAACAGAGGAATTTATTCAGGATCAGTCCCTGGCTGGGGAGTGCAGTTGCCAGTAAACCAGACTGGGATTGTCTAGACAAATTTCTGTGTCCTATGTCAGATTTTATGCACTGCTGTGTTCAGTTCAGAACAGTTGACCAGATGAACATTCATTTCCTGCTTACTGGAATTTATGCGCTTTATTCAGGTTTTGTAATTCAGGGCTGCAAAACTTAAGCCTACTTTTATTCTTCTTCTGTCTGCTGCCATAAATCTTGCATAGCTTTCTGCACAGTGAGCCTATTTTCAATAGAAGTGAAGAATTACTCCACAGAAGTCTTGTCTCTTGCCCAGTAGTTACTGCACTTATCTGGGAAATGGCAAGTGTTCAGTCAGATTCCCGGAGGCAAGTCTCCAAGACACACCAGTCATCTTCTGGACTTAAATCACTAAGTTCTCTGCAAGACTTTCATTTCCTCATTTCCTCCAAAGCCCTGATGCAGTAATTTTTAAGATGAACCAATGATGTCTGATTTTTGTTGACTTTGCATTTCATGTTTTGTGTGTGGGAACAGGAACGCTGAATTTTCCTTCAAGATTCCAGATGGAATCAATTAAATAGGCACACTAGGACATTCAGTGCTTGGGAGCTCCTAACTGTATCCTATAATAATAAAAAACCTTCTCTAAGGAGCCTAATTCAATCACTCTAAGATGCAAGTACATTAGAGACTTGGGTGTCAGAGTGTCTTAGATTTAGTGCCTAAAAAAGACAGTTTTAATATACACTGAAGAAAAGTTGCTAAGAGTGATTTACATGAATTCTCAGAGAAACCTGGTGTCTCAGACATCCTATGCTTTATAAATATTTTGTGATTTACTTACATAGAATGATAAACACTCGACAAACACCTCTGAATTTAGCTCCTGTTTTCCCTGTTCAATTTTTCCAGTTTGTATCTTTTTTTTTTTAGAATTTCTTATTTCTCCAGTTCTCCTGTTCCACTTCTTTTTTGTCTATTTCCTTGTTCTCCATAAAGTTTTGTCTAGATCTCTCTTCTTTTTTCCTTTTCATCCTCTGACTTTATTCTTCTGCATTGGTAGGAATAGAAGCAGAGTTAGTCACAAGAAAGGATAGCTGTAGTTTGAAAATCAGGTATGGTATTTAGCTCATAAAGTGGACCTAGTACCTAGTGTGCGTACTTTTTCCCAATTTTAGCTCTATTCTACTTCTACAAAAACTAAACCAAGAACAAACCAAAGGCCCTCCAAAACCCAACAGAAAACACCAACCATCAAAAATCTCTCCAACACTGAAAGAATGATGCTACCCAAAGTTTTTTCCCATAATATTTAGACTCTCCTAAAGTGAGGGTAGATTCTGTGGTAGCATTAAAGCTATTTATTTTTCAAACCAATCCCTTTCCTTTATGGGTGATATTTTAATTTCTCTTATATGATGTTTTCAGTGATGAACAGGTGGCTTGTTGTTTTGGTTTGTAGTTGTTTTTGGTTTGTTGGTTTTTGGGGTTTTTTTAAAGAGGTTCAGACAGTAATGTGAAATCTGCATCTGGATGAATTTTCTAAGTACATCCTTAAAGGGATTGAGATAAAGTAAGAGACTGTCATGAAGCACTGACCACACAGTATGCTGTGAGAGCAGTGGGAAGCTTTATTTCTCATAGTCTTCTATCCCTAGCTTTCAGCTTGCTATTTTGATTGGATCCGATTTTTTTAATGCTCTTCCTCCGTCATTTTTTTAAGGGGTTACTTTAGGTGGATTTTCCCATCTCTGTAATCATCATGTCTCCATGGACATTTAGGCTCTTTAGCAATTGCTTTCAATACTGAGTGCAAGAAACAGTGAAACCCAGGTCACCTGGCAGATCTCCAAGGGGACATTTTTGAGCCCAGAGGGTAAATTCTCAGGATATAAGCTTGGCACATGATCTCTTGAATGGTGTGTTCTCCATTGAACTGAAAAAACAAGGCAACAGCTGTGGAGTGGCATCATCACCCTAGGAATATACAGAAACTAAAATATTTTGCTGATGGAGAGAGGCCAGTCCTTCTACAGTTGAAACTCTCCCTTCTTCAGTCTCCAGATCACAAAGACCTTTCCCCATTTAGTTCTTTAAATCCTTTTCCTCTAGGTAGATATCAGAGAAAGCTGTACCTCTTTCCAAATTTGTTGTGGCTCTCTTTCTTTTCTTCCCTGCTCCTGTAATCAGGATTTTGAAGTGGGAACAGCTGGCATTCATTATCTTCCTCCTTGCTTCTTTAAAACGCTTGAACTTAGGCCAGGTGACTGCTTTACAAATGAGCACTTCACTGCAGCTGTTTCTGCTTCAGGGTGCTAAAGTGAGAAGGGAAAGAAAATAACATCAGAAAGAGGTCCTGGACAGAAGCAAAAA
>VYZP01075363.1:6486-31615 GCA_013400635.1 Hypocryptadius cinnamomeus
AAAAACCAGCTTTTTTTTTTTTTTTTTTTTTTTTTTTTTGTGTTCCTCATAGTAAAAACTGCCTTTTCTGGCTTAAGCAATGCTAGGATTTTTTTACTTTCCTTTTCAATGTTGATGTGATTATATTCTGTAGCAAAATTGTGGCTGCACTGATGTGCTGCAAGTTTTGTTGAAATAATTATCAGAATAGGTGTGGAGACCATGCAGCCTCTGAACAGGAGATTTTCCATGAGCATATCTTCCCATTGATGTAGCAAATATATTCAAAGTGCTCATGCTGAGCCTCCCCCATTATGTGGTGCTCAGAGCTGATTTATATTTTCTATTAAGGAAAAGTGTCACTCACTGCCTTCAGCAGACCTTAAAAGGGGCAATTTTGCACATTATTGAATTTTCTAAATCTTGTCTAAATATTTGTAAAATACAGCAATAAATAACTACGTGCAGCAGCTGCTCTGAAAGGCAAGATTTCTGTGCCTTAGGCAGGCATTTGCTGGAGTAGCCAGGGATATCTTTCATGCTGTTTGCCATAGCTCTGTCACCGTGCAGCGGGCTGTAAATTTCATTTGTGATTTAACTACTTCCCTGGCTATGAAGAATAACTGGAAATAAATGTGGTCAGGGCTAGGAATCTGAGGCAGTCCTGTGAATATAGCCATTTGAATAAAGGATTGAAGCCTGCAAGACTTGGTGGGTTGCACGCTGGCTTCTTCTTTCCTTACATGTGCAAGTATAAACTCCTTTAGAACACAATTAGTGTTTTAAAAAGTGAGCTATTCAAAAATATTTTGTCTAGATTACAAATACAATTAAAGGCAAGCTTTTTTTCTTAGTTATTAGACTGTGCCTAAAAAGCTGGTACTTACACATTTTTGCTTCTGTCTACAATTAAGTATGGGAGCAAAACAGTCAGCCTTCAATCCTTTTTTTTTTTTTCCATTCACCTGTAGCAATTCAAGGTAAAAATTCAGTGTTTTCACTTCTAGAAGGAGAATAGTGGATTGGTAAGCAAAGGCAGAAACATCCCACTAGCATTTTTTTCACTGGACAAATTCTCCATTCATGGGTCTGAGGCTATTAGTTGCCAAGCATCTTCTGAGAGGTGCTGAGCAAACTGTAGGGATAGATCCCAAGCACAATAGATATTGGTGTATTTATCAGTGTGGCAATCACAGAAAGCACAGATGGGCAAGAAATCATGTAGAGATCTACCAGTTTTATTTTCTGGATGCTTCAATAGCCATGACACCTTAATTGACCTGTAATGGTTTTTTTATAGCACATATTTGTATAAATTTAAAGGTAGCTAAAATTGATGTGTGCCACAGGAAGCAAATTAACACAGAAATGTAGCAGAGTTACTTAAATAATTGTTTCTCAGCCTCTGTTATTATAAAGAATTTTTTTAATTACCTCTGCATCTACTGTAGCTAGTGAGAAAATTAGAACTCCACTTCCAGCTATGCCTGTTATCCCATCAGTCTTGAGGTGTTCAAATAAAGTTAATTTCAAAGGCTCTATGAAGCTGGCTCCCACTCATGTGTACCAATTAAGAAGTTCTGTAACTGAGATTCTGGCTCAGGTACACTGACTGCACACAGTCTGCACACCTTTTTTGTCCAATACCTAAAATGCAATTGAATTGGAGGCTGTAGAGCTGCTGGTGGCACTGATATGCTTTTTATAAAAAAAAAAAAACACATTAAACTGAAATTGAAGGACAAACAATATCCTAAGCCCTTCTCGGACTTGCAGTCCCTGCAAGGGAATGTGGAATTGCCGCAGCGAAGCTGCTGGGCTTTCCTCTCTAGTAAGTGAGCACGTGTGGGTGTGTGCTTGTAGCATGGATCCCTCCCAGGTGCTGCATGGTTTGCTCTTTTCTCTTAGACTATCCCACTACCAGGCTGGGGAGGATTTCAGCTCCACCAGCATCACCCAAGCTGAACTTTCATAGGTCTGTTAAGAAGCCTTAGGGAAAATTGTGCATATGTATGTTTTGGCAGAACGGATTTGGAGATGAAGAGAAATCTTTTTTGGGAAGGAATCTATGTTTTGTGTAGTGCTGTGTCATAGTTTGTTTCCCAGCCTGTGTAGCTCAGAAACCTGCTGGCTTTACCTGCTGGTGTCTGTTGCTTCTGAGTAATGCTGAGTAGGAGGCTAACAAAGTTATTTCACAGAAATATTAAGAATGCTGTCACTGCACCAACAAGTGAAGAGGTACGTGAGCACTGCCCTAACACCTGGGCCATCCTACAGAGACATGGCCCATCAAGCAGTGGTGGTGGCTGGCTGTGGCCAGAGGAAGGAACTAGATGTACAAACCCTCAGTTTAAGGTTCACTTCCGACCAGTGATCCCAAACTGTGGCTGCTGTGACTTTTCTTGTGATTTTTCTCCCATATTGCTCAAGGAGACAGGAATTTTGAAAGCTAAAATGAGACTTATGCAATAAATGAAGTATTATATTGCTGCAGCATGCTACTTACTTGGCAGAAGGCTCAGGTCAGCAAAAGTTAGGAACTGTTGCTCCCATTTTTGATTTTACTTGTTTATAATTTTTAAAACTCCCAGTGGGCCTGAAACCTTGTGCATATGCACCGAAGGAGCTGGAGTTTGTAGCTGCAATTGCTTTCCCATGGCTGAAATTAGTAACTCCATTTTGAAAACAAGGACAGATAAAATAGATGACTGATCTCAATATTGTTTTGACAATAATGATGGTAAGTAATAGGATAAAAACTAACAAGCAATTAAATAAGATGATCTGACATTGGAGACTGAAGAATAATAAAAAATAGTGCAGGATGAGGAAGCTAAGAATGACAGCGGAAAGATGAGACTCAAACAGATTTTCCCCCCCTTCTTCTTTCAGCCAAATGACAAATTTGACCTTGATTTTAATGGAGTAAATCTTCACAATTAATGGATGATAATTCATAGCAAATTGTGGAGGAGAGCTAGCCATTAGTGGGCAAGAAAGGCTGGTGAGTAGTCTCCAGTCGGATTATGATAGCTGCAATAGTACAAAGCATTCAGAGTTTCTCAGAAGCAGCTGCATCTGTTTCCATGTCAGCATGATGTGCTTTCCTGGTATCTAGTCCTTAATATTGTTTTCCATCTGCATTGCTGGAACAGGATGAAAAGCAAGAAATTTTAGTAATGTACTGAAACTTTTCCATCTCCTTTTTGTTCTCCTACTAGTTGCTGGACCAGAAACTATAACATGAATTACTGGCTGATCATCAGACTGCCCATTCTCATTGCCATCGGGGTGAGTCTGAGATGGGTGCTGTGAGATGGCAGATTTCCCTGAGAACAGCACAATATGGTACAAAGATGCACATGTGGCCATTGTGCATGTCCAAAGGCTAATAACCTTTGAGGCTATTAACATTTTCATTCAGAAATGTGATTTTATGAAGCCAAGTTGGTTTCTGTCACTGAAATTCCAGACTAGCATTTTGTTTCTTTAATTTGGCCACAAGCTGTTATGTTGTAGTGGCAGGACATGATAACAGAACAGCATGCTGCAGCAGCCCCATTAACTCACCTGTGAGCAGGAGGTGTGGAAGGTAGTTCAGGGAGACCAAAGATACTATTTCAGATACTGAGCTACAAAAGAGCTGCAAAATGTGTGGCATTGTGTAGAAATGTTTTGCAGGCACAATACTGTGTCAGGCTCAGACCTCCAGACAAGGCAGATGGACCAACCCACACCTTTATTGTGTCTTGCTCCCCAGAGAGTAACTGGGGTCCCCTGCTTTGTGTAATTAAGTGCCTGTGTTTTCAAGGGTGGCTTGTGCATTCACATTTAGACCACAATTCCTTAGGAAGGAGTTGAGTTCTGTGGCAAATTCTGCAACTGCTTCATACAGGGTGCACAGAGAGCTACACATGCGTACACAAACCAGCCTTTTTGAGTACTTATGCACATGGGTTTATTGATGGTGATGTAAGTTCTTCTTCCATTTCTCCAGGTGAATTTCCTCATCTTCATCAGAGTTATATGCATCATCATCTCCAAACTGCAGGCTAATTTGATGTGCAAAACTGACATAAAATGCAGGTATGTCTTAAGGTGGTCTGATGCTTTTCGTGCTCATCAGAATAGAAGCAGGCAAGGACACATGTGAAAGGAGTGAGCTGACAAAGGTGGTTAAAGACCACAGCCCTTGAGTAATGTGTAGGTATAGTGTCACACATTGGTGTAACTGCTTGGACAGTCAGTCCACAGAAAAGTCTCAGGGAAATCAGGGCAGGTATTTCACCTGTGCTATAAACAGAAGGCTAGATGACTGTCGCTCTACAGTCTTCCATTAGACTGGATGAATATTAACTAAGCAGTTATTTTTAAAATACCTGCAGCACATGCAAGTACTGAATATTAAGAGTCCTTGAAATCACCCAGAGGAGGGCAGCGAAGCTGGTGTAAAGGCTGGAAGGAATGTCCTGTGAGGAGTGGCTGAGGATTTCTGACTTGGCTAATTGGGAGCAAAGGGCTCTGAGGGATAACCTCGTTCCCTTCTACAGCCCTCTGAGGAGTCGAAGTAGAAAGGGAGGTGCTGAGCTCCTCTCTGGGATATCCAGTGATAGGACATGTGGGAGAGGTTCAGATTGGACATCAGGAAACATTTCTCTACTGAGAGGATGGTCAAACTCTGGAACAGGCTTCCTGGAGAGGTGGTCAATGCCCTAAGCCCGTCAGTGCTTGAGGGGCATTTGGACAGTGCCCTTAAGAACCTGCTTTAAGTTCTGAACAGGTGGTTGTCATAGGTTCCTCCCAGCTGAAATATCCTATCTTATTCTAATTTGAACATAAAAATATAAGTTGATAGAAATAAAAGCTTTAATTTCAAGTAAGACAAGATGGGATCATTTTGAGTTTTGCTCCTTGTTCTTCTTCTCCCAGTCGTTATTGGGAAAATTTTCAATCTTGAATGCATGAGATGTTTCAAGAGAAATGTTAGGGCTACCACAGATACATTCAATTTTTGGTTTGTAGTCAGTCTGTCCCTGTCTGTATTCTCCCTGTTACTTAATCCCCTTGCTAAGATTCATGGTTGCATCCTTCACTTCTCCATCTTGATTTTTGTATTGCAGTCTGAAAAACAATGTAAGAATAACAAGTTAGCTCTTGAAGTGTGGAGCTACATGCTGTGGTAGCTGGACTGCTGCTGTCACTGGACTTAGCTATTTTACATTGGGTGTTGCGATGCTGCAGTCTTCAAAACAAGACACAGCATATATTTTGGTGATTTCTTATCAGTGTAGAGTTGCCGTGTATGTTACCTACCTTCTTCTCCTGACATGAAATTTTGGAAATCCTAATGTGTCTTCAGAGTTCAAAGCAAGGATGAGGACTTGTCTGAGCTGGAGGCTTTGATTCCAAACCCACTTGTACAGAAAATGGAGTATTTTCAGAGGGTCACAGTGAAAGGACAAGGGCAAAGGTCACAAGTTATAGCAAGAGAAATTCCCCTTGCATGTCAGGTGGAAATAAATTCACAGTCAGAGTGGTCTGATGCTGAAAGAGAGGCCCAGAGGGGCTTTGGAGGACCTTGGAGATACTCAAAACTTGGCTGGACACAGCCTTGAGTAACCTGCTGTGAACTGGAGATGGGCTAGAGACTTCCAGAGGTGCCTTCCAACCTGAATGGTTATGTGATTCAGAATAGCAGCCAATAGCCCACAGGCACACAAGAGCTACAAAGGTCTGACAGCCCTGCTAATTGAGTGATTTTGCATCTACTGACTTGTCTCAAGAGAGGTTGTTGTGAGATGTCGGTGAGTTTTGTGGCCCAGGAAGCTCCCACATGACCCCAGGCATCTTTCACTATCCTGTTGGATGGCTGGCATGTATGTCCATCAAAAGAGAGTTAAGGATCATTCTTGTGAATTTTTTCCTATGGTTGTGTATATTGAACTCTGTCACAGGTGAAGAATCATTTCTTTCAGATTGGTTTGTCTTTCATCCTTTGCTAGCTGTGTCTTTGAACTTGCCATCACTCATTTTAAGACAGTTTGATTGCTTTGACAAAGTGTTCTGCAGTTACAGATAGTTACATAGTTTAGAAGATTTAAAACACCACAGAGGTGGGAAGGAATACCAAGTATTCCTCCCTTTGCCAAGATATTTTTAAAAGATTCCAGTTATTGATAGATTATGTCTTTCATGTCATCGAGAAGGTAGGTTTTGGTTGTCTTTCCCAATTACAGATGGAGAAAAGAATACAGAGGAAAGACATCACAGGTACAAGAAAGCACATGGCTTGTTACTGAGTTTGGAAAATTTTCCAGGTGAAATACAGCCAGTAGCTGGATACAGAACTTTGCTGTCACCAATAAATGGTCTGCAGTGAAGTGGTAGGGGAGGTTAAAACTTGTGGTATCTTACTAAGGTTATTTTGAGGAGGTTTTTATCCTGTAGCCTCTGGAAGAGAACCTTGCATCACAAAGTGGTGCAGTGACTTAGGAAAGTTGAAACTGTGTCAGAAACAGAATGCAGAAAGGGTGACTCCCAGTGATCATTTGGATCAACAATGGTCTATTCAGTGGCACTGATAGATTTTTAATTTCTTTGTGATCTTAGGTTGGCCAAGTCTACACTGACTCTGATCCCACTGCTGGGGACCCATGAGGTCATCTTTGCCTTTATTACTGACGAGCATGCCAGAGGGATGCTGCGCTTTGTGAAGCTTTTTACTGAGCTCTCCTTTGCTTCGTTCCAGGTAGCACTCACAGTGTGCCCATGGGCATAAGATATTTTTAAACTGCTATTTGAGGACCTGCTTTCTCTTTCATTCATTGCATGCTTATGTTCCTTATATTTCTCAGTTTAGCACTGGATGTTACAGGATTATGACAGTGGAAGGGAAAGTGTAAGGACTAATTTTTAACAGCCAATTTTACTACAATAAGCTGGTATTCCTGTCCACATATTAAGATTTACTTCCTATGGTTCACCTCAGGGCAATAACAAAATTGTCTGTGATTTCCTGTAATTATACAGTGGCATTGCTGAAAGCACATTTTGTGCTTTCTCCAGTGTTTCTGATACTCCTTGGAAAATCTATGCTGGAGAGGTAGCTGTCTCCAGCTGTAACTGCGTGTGAGGAGGGCATAGGTTTATTGTGATTTTTATTTAAGTGTTGCCTTAGGTAAAGCCATTTCAAATTAGTATCCTTGTGTAAGGAAATCATTATTCTGTTTCCTTGCACACTCACTCATTCCCTGTTTATCAAGCACAGAGCTGTATTTAAGGCCACTGTGAATTACTCGCTTATGAAGTGTTTAAGACTTGAAACCTTTGCTTTGTAAGGAAGAAGGGGAAAGAAATCACTAGACAAAAATAACAGATTGAAGAAAATAACTCCTTTTTCCTAAGATCATGTGCTTTGAGACATAGTTTGGTCGAACCTCTGCTCTGCCATCAGAGTTGACAGGGACCAAGGATTCTCCACCTTTCAGTCTTATCAGAGACATGTCAGTGTGCAGCCTCTAGCCCTTTGCAACTGAGTTTGGCAAAGTGAGGAAACTGCTCTGCTCACTGTTCTGGTTTTTGTTGATTTCAGGGGCTGATGGTTGCAATTCTTTACTGTTTCATCAATAATGAGGTAAGAGAGATACTATTTTCTTCCAATTTGCCTTATCAGCATACACTATAGGAAAAGAAAATTGAAAATGGTCTTGAACTGCTAAATTGTCCTTGTTCAGGACTTTTTTTTTTTTTTTAACAGATTCTTCCCTGCACAGCTCTGTGGGATAACTCATCAGACAAATGTGTTTGGAAGGAATTCAGGCAGTATAATTTACAGTCACTATTTGTAGACATGGAATCTTACAGTCTTTTTTACAGTTATGTAGTTTGCACTGGTGGATTCTTTAATTAAGAATTACAGAAGCTCTTCTTAATATGTTTTATTTTATTTACTTGTTTTGATTTTACTTGCTTTTTATTTGCTTGTTTTTGTGAATGTGGGAGTGGAGCCCATTTTATTCTATGAACTCAGCTCAGCTTGCTGGTGAAGTTGGAAAATCCTCATGGCTATTGCTGTACAGTTTGGTTTCATTTGGTTTCCCTGTGGCCCAGCTGCTTGAACACATTGTCACTCTCTCATTAAAACTGAACTTCAGCAGGTGGTTAACTCACAGACCCAGAAGAAGTGTACCTTTTTCTTTGAGTTAATTGATGGCAAGTGCCATCTTCTGTGGCTTCTGCTGAATCCCAGCCCTGTAGTGGGAAAGGACATTGTTCTGTTTCAGTATTGCAGGAATCTCTCATGTTACCTTCTAAGTGATTATTATTCATTCATTCGCAGCCAGGTTTGTAAGGGAAGCAAACACTACTCATTTAGTCACTACATTATTAAATCAAATGCACATTAATATGTTTAACACAATAAATCTACTTTTAACTATGACATGGTAATTCAAGATCACTTACTGAGACACAGGCCTCATCAAGGAATTAGAATCAGTAGAAAAATGTGTTACTTCTATCATTGTGGCCAGGCTGGAGTCAACAGGAAAGCAGCAGGCATCCTGAATTAAGCCTTGCAGGAGTCTGCTCACTTTTGTAGGTTATGGGTAAGATTTTATTGAAGTGAATCTATTAATTGTACTGCTTACCAAAATCAGAGGTGAGTAGCAGCAGGCTTCGCTGTTGGGAATGAATTTGCTGAGTGTCATGAATTAGAGAATATTTTTTCAAATTCCTGGTATGGCTTTACAGGTGTACTTCAATCCTGAGATGCAGCACCGTCTGCTGGTGGATCATGTGCTTCTTTTGATTCACCTTGGCATTTGCTCACACATCCCTTGTGCAGCTGCAGCCTGGCCTCTCGTGTAATGCTCAATAACTTCCTTCACATGAAATAACAGCAAAGTTACATCATAACCCAGACTTTATTACAAGTCCTCAAACAGGCACCCTTGTTTCATTTGAGGGAGCTTACTGTGTAATAGCTTACCTATGTTTCTAAGAAATGCTCCAAATCTCTTGTTACTATAATTCTCTTGCCTTTGTAATGTAGTTCATAAAATCTAAACACGATTCAGCTTCATTGACAGTCTAGGATGAATTATTTTGCTTGTTCCAACTCTTGTTCAAAGAGGGGAGTAGGATTTTGTGAAGCCTGGTCATCAGTGTCCATAAAAAAAAAATCTTCACAAAGAGTTTGTTTAAGTAAAGTCTGTTCTAAACTAGATGAGAATTATTTTCCTAAGCTAAATTAGAAACTGTCTTCTGACACACTGTATGTGTCCAAAGACTAACCTTGTTTGCAATGTAGTCTACATTTTATTTTTGTCTGTGACTCATTGACTCCTTTTTCTTTAACCATACAGAATGAAAGTTCTTTGCAAGTGCTGGTGCACAGATCAATAGTAGAAATGAAGATAGAAGTGATATTAATGTCCTTTTCTAATATATACTTCTGAAAAAAAAATTAGAATTTGTTCATATTTCAGTCTTAGTTTGCCTGAAAGATTCTGGATTTTCTCTGAACTTGCTCTGAAGCCAACAGTAGGGTCTCATGAGATTGCCTGTTACCACCGATGTTCTTTGCAAAATGAGCTAGGCTTAAGATGACTGGATTTTCTGCTGTTAGTGCTGCTTTCTATAAGAAATGCTTTAAACCACAGAGATGTTGCCTTTTTCCTCCACTTAGTTGAAGATGGTTCAGATTTCATTCTCTCTAGCCTTGGTTCTCCTTTTTGCCTTCTTGTCACAATGGAAGTACGATTCAGTCTCTTCTACTTTAAAGAATCTGTCCTGATGCCAGGACTTCTGAGTTCTTGAAATACTGGCCAGTCCTCCCTTTTGCTTTTAATTTCTTTTCATTCTGTATACAGACTATTAATTAAACTCTTCCATCAGCTCAATTCCATCCCATTTTAGACCTACTTTCCTTTCACTATCACTTGCTGAGATTTTTTTGCCAAAATTTAGGGCTTTTTAATAATTAGATTCCAGATTCATTGCTACACTGTCAACTTCCTTCCCCATTAGCTGCATAAAGCTCAATCAAGAGCTCTCTGTGAGAGAGCTTCTCCAGCTTTAACCTCCATGGCCATCTTTTCCAAGTTGTCCCCCCTCTTTCCTTTTTCTTTTAAAATACCCTACATAAAAATCTTTCTTCTCCTTTCTTACATGTCATGGTTTAACCTCAGCAACTACACACCGCACAGCCACTCACTCACTCCAGTGTGGTGGGATGGGGAAGAGAATTGAAGGAATAAAAGTGAGAAAACTCTTAGGTCAAGATAAAGACAATTTATTAGGTAAAGCAAAGCAAAACATGGAATTCATTTACTACTTCCCACTGGCAGGCAGGTGTCCTCCCAACTTCTTGCACACCTCCAGCCTGCCTGCTGTCAGGGTCGGATGAGAAGCTGAAAAGGCCTTGTCACTGTGCAAGCCCTGCTCAGCAATAACAAAAGCATCTCTGTATTACCAACACTGTTTCCAGCACAAATACAAAACACAGCCCCCATACTAGCTGCTGTGAAGAAAATTAACTCTACCCCAGCCAAAGTCAGCGCATCATGGGAGCTTTGTTCTTGGTATCATTTTCCTGTATAGCTTATTTCTGGGGAATCCTATCAACACAGGGAAGTTAGTAGGATAAGAATTTTGCTGAAAGATCTGTAGATCAACTTCTGTGCTCAGGAACTGCCTCTGCAAAATAAATCTTAACCAATTCCCTTGCTTATACATTCAAAGCCATTTAGGCAAAAACTCAATTCCACACAGACAGCAGACCTGCTTTCCTACCCTCTTCCTAACCCCTGGAGAGAAAACTGACATTATGCCAGTCATATATGTTCCTAAGATGGACCCATTCCTACAGGCTTTTGTTCAGGTCTTCCATTCACTTTATCTCAGTTTTGCAGGTTATTTGTATCATAGCTCAAGCCTGTCATGTCCAGCTGGAGTAAAGACTCATTTCCTCCCTGTGACTGACCTAAAGGTACCTATTTCTATTGCTTATTGACTTAGTCAATCACTACAGTCATGCTTTCATTCAGGATTTGCCATAAATGCCTACAACAGCTTTTTCCCAGTGCTGCCTTATGCTTTGGTGCCCACAAAAGATGCCAAGTACTGGAATGGTAATATGGTCAATTCTTTTCCTGCAGACACTTGGTTCCTGCATTTCTGCCTTCGTCTGACCATTCTCCCTCATTGTTCTACGCCAAGCTATCCCAGACACACTGTCTTTCTCTGGTGTCTTTGTGCACGTTTTGACACAACAAACCCCCTTACCATGCTAAAATGCAAGCATCTGTCTCAGCATCTTTCCTTCTGACCCATTTGGTTGTGACAGTGGAGGTCAGATTCTGGATTCTGAAAGATTGTCAGAAACATAGAGATGCAGCTGGTTCCACCAGGACACTCAATACAAGGGCTGTCGGCCAGAGCTGACAAGCACTGATAGAGGCACCCACCAGGGGAAGACAGTTTTGTAAGGCTTTGCTCCTTTTTTAGGACTGCCTCTCAAATTCAGTATTTCACAGTGAACAAGCAAAGAAAGCAGACATACAGCAGCTGGTTCCCTAGGAAGTTTCCCTCAGAATATGAAGGTTTCAACAGCCTGGGCATGATGATAAACCTGTGCTGAAACTGCCATCAACCTACTTAGTCTCTTGGTACTCAGTATGAGATCCTACAATAAAGGAAAAAGCATCTCTCCAGAGAAGGCTCCCTTAAGTGACCCACCTACAGTGAGCTTATTTCCAGGCTGAAGCACACCCCATAATGAACTTATTACTGTGGTTGCACTCCTGCCTTTATCTAGAGTAACAAGTGTGAAATTTTATGTCCTCTGCCCTATGTGTTAAAAGCTAATGGAGGTTCTTATTTCAGTCAAGTGGCATGAACTTTGCCTGTGGAACAGGAAGATCTAATTGTGTTCTTGTTTAGCAGTTACAAAATCCTGGATAAACTTCCAAACCTGTGCAGAGGTTACACAGTTTGACCCAGAACCTGTAACTAGATGAGCATACTGCATAGCTTCAAGAAAAGCTAGTATCTGGAATGAGATACTCTAATTGCTATTTGAAAGGCTTAACAAAAGATTAAAGTAAACTGGTTTTAGTTGTTTTCAATTCTGAATAAACATTCGGTTTTTTTTTATGAAATAAAAAGAACCCACATAAATATTCAAAGAACAAAAATAATCCAGGACACAATAATGTTTAAATCAAACCAGAAGTTAGAATTCTTAAGAATACCTGTGGTGTGATATTGAGCAGAAAGTCAGTCTTTTCAGCTGTTTCATGGCTGATAAGCAAAGTCAGCTTAATTGTTAGTACTGGTAGGACATAGAGTCCAATCAGTATTTCAGGTGCATACAATTTAGAGCAAAATAATGAAGGTAAGATTTTCTGGTGCATAGAAGAGCTTTTTTTCTGCAAGCAAAAATGAATGTCATCATTATTTTAAATGTGGAATGGCCTACAATGTATTAATGAGATAATTGGATAATTGGAAGCAATAATATTGCAGGTTTAAAGCACTTCCAGTTTTTCTCAGTAGTGTGGTATCCTTGCTGTTTTCTGATGGAGGCATTTAAAGAGCCGATTAGTTCTACATTCATTCCTTTTGTTTCCTTCTTTGCTTCTGTTAGGTTCAGATGGAGTTTCGGAAAAGCTGGGAGCGCTGGAGATTGGAACACTTGTACGTCCAGAGAGACAGCAGTATGAAACCTCTGAAGTGTCCGGCCAACAGCATCAGCAGTGGGGGCACAGTAGGCAGCAGTGTCTATGCTGCCACTTGTCAGGCCACATTCAGCTGAGATTTCTGCAGGTGAATCAGACTGAGAACAATGAACTGCATAATGTACCTGAAAACCCTTAAACACCCAAGCAAGTGGCTTAAGTTTGCCATCTCCAGCAAGAAACTTAAGCATGTGCTGCTCATCGCCTGCAGGCTGTTGGACAAAGGTTTCTAGGGAAAGCACTCTGCTAATGTAATGAACACATCAGAGGAAAAATTGGTCATGTCTAAAGTTAAAAGAGTTTTTTCCTATTTGCACACAAGGCCTCCAGGCGTCCAAACCTTAAGCATTGCATTGATCCAGTCTGAAACCACAGGGTCAATGGCTTATTACTGTTGAGTGGGTGAGCTGAGTGATCGACTGATTAAATTACAAGGATGTAGAATATGATTATTGCCAAAAAATACATTTAGACTTTTCTGGGGATAGGGTAAGGTGCCATTGCCATTTTTAGAAAAAAATCATTTAGTGGGACATAAGTTGTGTTTCAGGAAAGAATCAGTTTGGTAGCAGGGGTTTCCCAAAGTTAAAGTTGAAAATTTGCTAATCTATTTTCTGGGTAGGTGAAGAACAGCATCCTGTAGGTCTGTCAGTATACAGCAGGTAGTGTAGTGAGCACTTCTGAATGCTATCTTCAAGCTTCACTTTAAAAAGTACAAAAACCCAACAAAACAAATATGCAGTATCTGTTAGGTACCTCCTCTGCTAGGAATAGGTGCACATTATCTCTTTTGACGTGGATGGAAATGTGCTCTGCATGCAGAGCCCTTCCATTGTCAGTGCTAGCTGCCCACCTGGTGGGCACACAGGCCTTCACAGGGATAGGGTGATGGCTTCTGTTTCAAGAGAACCTTTCCTGTCTGAGCTTTACTCTGCTTCTTGTGGGTGCAAACTCACAGAAGTCAGCTTGCGGCCACTGCTGGTCTCAGCAGACCTCTCCTCATTGCAAAGATTCGGTGGTTGGCAGTGTGTGCTCACTTTTGTTTCCCCTCCGCCCTTGGTCCTTCTATCCTGTGACACAAGGGACCCTCGCGCGCGAAGGGGGAGGTGGCCCTGGCGCAGGGCGCGGGTTCAGGACCAAGGACAGCTCCCGCCCCCCTTCCCGGGGTGCGCTGCCATCCTGAGCGCCTGCCAGCTTCCCATCAGCGGCATTCCAGAAAAAAGCTCCAAACAAAACCAGCAACTCCAAACAAAAAATCCTGAACTCCATGAGCCTTTTTTCTTTCTGTTTAAAACAACAAGGGCTCGTGCAGTGACTGCATCTGCACTGTGTAGTGTGTTCCCTCGCTGACGTTGACAAGAGTTGCTGGGGACAAGCAGAAGTACCTTTAGAAGCTGGATGTGATAGGTTGCATCACTTAATAACAAGCTTTGCACAGCTTTACTCTTACTCGGGCTCCCCTTACAACAAACAGGCGAAGTGCCAAAGACAAGCTCTGAGAATCTCCCTGCTCACAGATTTTTTGTAATAAATAAGTAACTTCCATGGCAAAGCAGTTACAACGACTCAGCAGAAATAACCCTCCCTATTTTCAAGTCTCTTTGCACTTGCATTCACAGCCCCTATTACTAAGAAAGTGGACTGGATATTCTGGGATGTAACTCAGCATCTTTCCTGCCTGAAGCTAGAGTGCTTCGCATGGGATTATTTAATCATTGTATTAGAATCCTAATTGCCAACAGCATGGATTAGTTTTGCAATCATAAGGTTAGAATTGAATTAAAGAGGATGTGTTACCACCTTCTGTTCTAATGCTAGTAATTGAGCTCCAGGGAGAAAGACACATTTGCAGAAATCCACCACAGTTCTCAGGCTGGCTTCTCTGCAGGCTGCTTCCAGGCCTTCCCTCTCTTCACATCGGTTGCAAAGCTGATTTTGGAATGAAGCACTTCAGGTTCTTCTGTATATTTAATAACTAGCTTCTGTGTTGTGAGACCATCAATACAATACTTGTCTGCTACATGCAGGCGTTAACTGCTGTCCTGCAAGTTAATTAATTAGCTTCCTGTATGTACAGAGTATGCTTGATGTTTCTATCTAACGTCTATCCTGAAGTGCTAAGTAATAGGAAAAAAGTACTAAAGATTGTCACTGGCAGGTGAAAGGGCAGCATGGTGACGGATGCAAGTTACAGCTGTGGCAAAATGCACACTGGTGGGAATAATTTCACTCATTAATATTCAAGAGTGGATGCTGGTCCTGCTTAGTTGTGTGCAAACCTGGGAAAAAAAGTTTCTGCTGCTTGTGCAGCTGTTGGCAAGATGATAGTTTTGCTATGACAGCAGGAAGTTACAGAAGTGTTCTAACTCACTGCAGTGGACAAACAAGTGTATGTAACAAATGAAAGGACAGACATGGGAATAGAGAGCATTTCCATGTGTGGTAACAAACCTGTACTTAATTGCTGTCACAAGCAAGATTCAACAGCTTGACGTGCTTTTGAGTTAGTAAGCTGTTCTTGTCCCTCCTACTCATTTGTGAATTGAGGGCTTTGGGCCCACAGGAATAATTCCAGTTAACTTACCTTGGTGACTTCTGCTTTGTTAGAACACAAGAGAAAAGTACGGTAACAAAGTGAGGTCTTAGCCAAGCAGAAGGCTGCAGAGGAAATTTTTCCCCCCTCTAATTAAGCTCTCACTAGTTCAAACCTTTTTAAATCCCCTCTCAAAACAACTCAGTGGAAGTAATTAACACCAAGAAGATTTACAGTATTTGTGTATTTAGAGACTGAGCAAGACCTCAATGCCAATTTCTCCATCATACTTTTATCTACTTCAGTAAAACCTTTTACAAGTCTTTGTTATTCATGCCATCTCTATTTCACAATGTGTAATGTACATTTATTTGAGTAGCATGAAATAAGCAAACCAACACAAAGCACTGGAAGAGATGAACTGTGTCAATTTTTATTTCTTGTGCCTTTTGGCTTCATGCTCACTTATTGTGGTAACTTGTTTCATGGAGCATTAAATACAAGAGTCTATAAATCCACCTGGACATAATGCAGCTAGCGTGTATAGCAAGTGAAAACTTTATTTCCAGCATTGCTGCTATGAATTTTTATAATTTCATTGATCTTACCTTATATTTAATATTTATTTGCATGTATTTCCTTGTTTTAAAAAACACCCACAGAACTGAACTGTACAAGATGTCAGATTATCAACTCCCCATAAACACTATGCTGATGTTTATTTTTATTGTTGTGAATAAAGTTTCAACTCACAAAATTCCATTGCTTACAGGTGTTCTGAGTATCATCTAACTACTTCTTACCCTGTTACTAGAATACATTTTAAGAATGGAAAGATTCACAGTCTGTGGTTCTTTCAAGGAAACAATGCTTTATATGTGCAAATGTGTGTCCACTACCTAGAGGTGTTTGACCCTGCTGAGCCTACATTAATCAGACACAAAATGCAGCATGTTATAGAGTCAAAAGGAATCAGTAAGAATAATGAAAACTCTGGGGGGGTGGGGTTTACTGGAGGATGACAGAATATGTGCAAATGACAAAATTTTTTGCCTTCAAATAGCAGGACTTAGAATTTATACAACAGCCCAAGACAGAAACTGTGAGAGTGCTGTGGAGAGCTACTGCGAGATGCTTATCAGTGTTAACATATTACATGTGCTTTAACCTATTACTCTCTTTCTAGTCCAGTTAAATTCAAAGCACCGCTTTCTTTTGTTTCTACAACCAATGATCAAACTTGTGTTGAGTCAAACCTTAACAATGTGTTTAACTGTTAAATTAGAAAAGACGTAATGGAACAGGACTTGAAAGACCAATGGGTGACTTTTCTTCTTAACTCTGTCCTCAGAGACATAAGTTCTAGCAGCTGCACTTCAAAATGATGACTTAATGAATCATAAAATTGTTATGTTTGGAAAAGACCTTAAAGATCATTAAGTCCAACTGTCTATGTAGCATCACCACCACAGAACATGTTTTAGAACACTAAAATATGTTCTCAAATGCCACACTCGTGTTTTTTCCATGCTTTAAGCAGTGGTGACTACCACTTTGCTGAGCAGGTCTGGCTCAATGCAATGATCTGCATATTAAACCAGCAATGGATCATACAAATACAGCTGCCAGGAATAAGTATTTTTCATAAGCTTACAGTTATGAAAACTGTAATATGAAGTAAAAAGGTTAATTATAATCTGATGTTTGTGTTAGGTGAAAGACACCACTGCAAACCAAAGCAGCAGCCTATTTAGGTATATGGCTATTGCTTCTCTTCATTTCTTCAGAGTGAGGTTTCCAGCCGGTGCAGGGGAGAGCAGCACCAGGCCCTTATACTGCACGTATCGTCAAACGCCAGCTTTTGTGTCTGTCACCTGTGGCAAAGCTCTCGGGAGCTGAAGCCCTCCAGGTGACACGCTGGCAGCCGCAGCTGTGACAAGGCCGTGCCTCTCGGGGCTGCTCCACAGTGGCCGAAACAGCTGCCTGGCCCCAGGAAACGAGACCAGAGCGCAGGCTTTGCTACGGCTTTATTCGGGACCGGCCGGCGCCGTGGGACACGGGGCCAGCAGTAAGGCTCAGGTGGTTTTTTGTATAGGAACAAACACCATTTCATTCCCCCAAGCCCCCGCCCTTCCTCGGGGCGGCGGCAGCGGGGCCGGCCCGGCGCGGCGGCTGTCCCGGCCCAGCACAGCGCAGTCCCCGCCGGGCCCGGCGCTACCTGCCCGCGGCGGGCCGGTAGTGCAGCTCCCGCTCCAGCTGCTCGGCCGTCAGCGTCCCGGCGATGGCGGCGCAGCCGGGGTTGAAGACGGAGTAGGCGCTGAGCTCGCCGGGACGCCGCTCGGCGGGGCCGCGGGTGCCGGCGTACATCCAGTAGAGCAGGGAAAGGACGAAGTAGGGTAACCCGAGCTCCAGCTCCGCGAACAGCGCCAGCAGCACGGCCCACAGCAGCACCTTCAGNGCATTAAATGCCATGTCCAGCCATTTCTTGAACAGCTCTAGAGATGGTGACTCCACCACCTCCCTGGGCAGGCCATTCCAGCGTCTAATCAGATCTGTTGTGAAGAAATTCCTCCTCCCATCCAACCTAAATCCCCTCGGGCGCAGCCTGAGGCTGTGTCCTCTTGCCCTGTCCATGGTTGCGTGGGAGAAAAGGCTGAGGCTTACCTGGCTATAACCTCCCGCAAGCCACCTCTTCTCTGGGCTGAACAACCTCAGTGACTAATGTTGGCACCCATAAGAAGAGGGGATGGAGAGAATAAAGCATGGAGTGACCAAAGCCTGGGGAGGAGGAATGAGGCGTTCACAGCCAGGCCGACCAGCGCCATTTGCGTTGGAGGTTGGAGCAGAGGTTTTAGCAGAGCGCTGAGCAGCTGGGGCAGGGCAGCGAGCAGGAGGAGGAAAGCACCGCTCTGGCCTTGGCCACTCACCATGAAGGAGCCACGGCTCACCCTGTGCCCTTCTCTACTGGCCCTGGAGAAAAGGCTGTGGTGGGCTCCCTCCAACACAGACCCACGGGCCTTGCCAGCATCTATCCCACACTCTCTTTAAGTCAAATAATAACACTGGGAAAACCAGCTCTATCACATCATGTTCCAGCTATCGGCACTGCCAAGAAATAAAAATTTATTTACAGAATCTGTCTCTTAGCCTCAGGAGTAAAATATCTGTCACTCTCCAGCAGTAATAGTCAGCAATGAGCCATCATCTCATCCTGCAGTGCTGTTTCCAGTTACTTATAGCCTTCTCAGAAGTGACCTTTGGGGCTGAATGTCTCATGCATGTGTCAGCTCAGAAGTGAATATGAGAAGTCTAATAAAAATCAATTTGGGTGTTCTTAAGTTATCTTAATGTGGAAAAAATTGTGTTTTTTCCCAGCTAAATAATTTTTCAAATGTCTATTTTATGCTTGGTTACAAAATGACTTTCTTTTAACCTTCCGACTTTGCAGAGAGTGCCACAATGAATAAAATTTTTCTCTTTATTTGTGGAAATTTGATTTTGAAATAACAGTCAAAAAATGTGTTAAGATAGCTTGCACAGAGGGCCTGCACATTATTTTATTTTATTTTATTTTATTTTATTTTATTTTATTTTATTTTATTTTATTTTATTTTATTTTTCTTCCTCTTGTTTTACTGTTCATGGAAACAGCTCCTTGTTCTATAGGCTTCATTAGTCAAAGTAATAGTTTTATGTTAATAATATATAAAATATCACCTTTGCAGTGATTCCTATGTTGTCAGATTTTTCTCAAGATTTACTGGGTTTAGTATGTATTTGCTATTATGCATCCAAGTAGCTATTTTATGGCTATTTTATAGGGCTGCCTATATTGCCATGTGTTGTTAGGAAACAGAGAAGAGTGCCATGAATCATGCCTTTGAAGCTCAAGAGCACTCCACTAACTTCATCTCTAAACGAGTGTTACACTGTGGATAAATACCTAAACTAATTTGTATCCATAAAGTCTTGAATTACTTCAATATATCCTGTTTTAAACAAACAGCTTAATTGTACAGACATTTCATTTTGTTTGTTTGTTTAACAAACCATGTGAACAATTTGTTCCCTATTCCAGTGCCTACAGAAGATCTTGGCAGTTCACCAAGCTTAATCTTTGGCTCCTCAGCCTGTGGTTAGGAGGGCAGAGGGGTCATGGAAAGGCTGAAGGACACTTCTGTGGGACCTGAATCACTTCATGCCTTCCTCTATTTATAAGAAAAACAAATTTGGTATAATGGCTTTAGGTTGAGACTACCAGTCAAGTATTTCTTCCCTTGTGCCACGGCCAATGATAAATCAAAAATATTGGGTACTATTGATAGATTTCTAAAGCTGCATTCTTTATGAAGGAAGTTGTAGAATTGCTCATCAGCTTCTAGGATGCAGCATTAAGATCACTTTGAAAACTTTTTTTTTTAAACTTGTTTCATACTAAATCATAATGCAAATCAGTTCACATGCATATTTCTCTCTGCCGAGAAGAGAACCTTTCTTCTTTATAAATTTCCACTTCAGTGATTTTGAAACCTTTTCCTCTATCCCAGCAATCAACTTTTTGTTATATTTTAATATTTATGACAGAGAATAATCATTGCATTCTGTTCTCAGCCAAGTATCATCAGCTTAAGGAGCTAAGGTTCCAAGCCATTAGAAACTTTGTCTATGGCACTCTATCAGCAAGTGAACTGAAGGAGGTGAAAGAATTGACAGAACAAGAAAGCTGGCAAAGCCATGCCCAAAGTACAGTTGACTTTATACTTTTGGGGTGGTGACTGCAGAGCTTTTCCTAATTAATTTTCAAATATGTTCACTCTTTCATTCCCCTTAAGAAAGGAAGAGAAGTGAAAACTAATTAGATTAGGTATTTTTACACAACAGACAGCATTAGAACTGTTTGTGGCAAAATACCAACCCAGCTGAGTTAACCTAAGCATTGATAGCAACATTCAGATCCTGTGGAGCTCTATTCATGTGCCACATCAGCAGCCTGTGTCACCAGGTCTTGGTGTCAGCCACCTCCTTGCTCAATAGTACAGGCTCGAGGCCTTGCCCAGTTGTTTGCAGTGTTGTTGCTTGCTTCCTACAGCTGCAGATACCTGTTTGTGTATGCCAGCTTCTTCAGATATCAACAGTAATCAAGTCACGTTAATTCTCTTGATGGATTAATCTAATTCATTGTCAGGAGTTCTCTCCTTCATGAGATAAGTGTTCACACTCACAGTGACTTGCTAAGTGCCATAAATGCAGACAGAAGGGCAACCCATTATTAATATAATGACCTAGCTTAATTAGTTCAATGGAGCTGAGGGAGCATTAGCTCTAGTTGTTGAGGTCGTGCAGAACATGTATAAAATAGATTGAAGTGCACAGGTTCATATTTCTCTAATTCCATAGAGAGCTTTCTGCATATCCATTTGCTAATCAGTTCTAAACTACAGAGAAGAAGTTCTTCCTTTGTAAAAAATGGTCATTCATTTTCCTTCCTAAAATAGCAGCATCAGGGTACTTTGCCATTGGACATAAAGAATTTTTTTCTGTCTTTTTATTGAACTCATTTAGCTTCTCAATTGCAAATTTTCATGTCTGTGTGGTTTTGAAACGTGTGCATTTGTATATTCAGCAGTGCATGCTAAAGAGTTCTCAGACACTAGCACTTATGTTCCTGCTTTATATGCTGAAGTGCTCTATATTCAAACATATTTAAAATTGGACGAAGCAGAGTTATTAATATTTCTGTCACGACTCTGAAATGTTCCTCATCATTTCACAAGAAACTTCTATTTGAGGGAAAACAGAGGAAAAAAATCCCTCACTAGTTCAATGTCAGCAGTAAATGTCAGATATTTAGTGAAATCATTGTAATAGAAAAGGGAGATGAGCTATTTTACTGCTTTTTGAAAGATGAGCACTCTAGGTGGGATTGTTTAGCCATGTTCAGAACTTTCATCTGATTCCAAAGTTGAAGTTTGGAAACTGTTTTAAAACTTAAAAAATTCAGAATACTGTCTTT
Organism: Hypocryptadius cinnamomeus; assembly: GCA_013400635.1. Lineage (NCBI taxonomy): Eukaryota > Metazoa > Chordata > Aves > Passeriformes > Zosteropidae > Hypocryptadius > Hypocryptadius cinnamomeus. The sequence goes on from VYZP01075363.1 coordinate 27,752, forward strand.
TGATTTTTATCATGTAGCTAGGGTGGGGAAAAAAGGCATGTGCCACTTGATATTCCTCATAACTTAAATGAAAAGAAACCTGCTTTGTCTCTCCTGTCTGCCAACATAATGCTGGGTTAATCAGTCTCCTCTTCTCAAACCTTTTTTTTGGAAAAAAAAAATTGTAACTTAATTGTCAAAGTACTTTTGTGACGTTGGAAATACAGCTCTTTGGGCTTGGTGTGAATATTTTTTATAATGGGTTTGTATAGCACTTAAACATAACAGCACTTAAATGTACCTAAATGCTGTAATAGCATTTCCCCAGACAGTACCTAGATGCTGTAATAGCATTTCCCCAGACAGGAAATATGAAGTGAAAAGAATGTCAGACAAGTTCTTAAAACTAATTGTAGATCTGAGTTCTGGTTCCACATCTATTTCCTTTAATCCACTGCAGTTTAAAATACAGAAAATTCTAGATGCTAGACAGTGAATAAAGAGTGAGAAGACAGAAATGGGCTACATTACCCCCTTACAGACATACACACTCAGTCTTCAGAAGCTTTTCATTGAGAGTGCACTGTAAACTTTAATGCTCAAATTAGCTGTCAATTTTACACATCCACATCTACAAAAAAAAAAAAAAAACAACAAAAACAAGAGGCAGAAGAACATTGACAGGTTTCATTTTTAGAGGAGCAGAATGCCCAGAAAGGTGTTGCAGCAGCCTTTTCTCATGCCTTCAAGCCTCTGCCCTGTATAGGACAAATCATCATGCAGAAGAGCTGCTCTATCATTGCAGTTGTCAATGTGCATTCCAGCCAGCTGGTTGGAACCTCAGGCTCTTGCTGATAAATATAATTTCCCTATAAATGTTTCAAGTAGGGGCGAGACTTCAACTGCGCCCCTGCAATAGGTATACCAGATGTAAGGGCTTGGAGCTATTTCTGAATTACCACAAATTATTCAGCAAACTACAAGATGAAGGAGGGAGATATCATAGCATTCCTCTTCCTCCTGGGCTCTAAATCAAAGAAATGAGCTTATCTAGAATAAAATAGTTGATTATGTATTTCTCCATATAATCTACAGCACAGTAGTCCAAACTATTACTTCTGGCAAGATGTTAGATTGTATAGAACTTTTATGTAGGATAAGAACATGTAATGTTCTTATGTAATAAGAACTTTTTAAGCAGGGTTGCTGTGTTCTTACAGGATAACCACTATTCTAAATAACAGTACAGGTGGCCTTGTTATCATGTCTGTTACAATATTTCCATTGACTTTTGTATCTCTCTACTTAGTCTTGGTCCCTTCTTAATCCCACCACCAGTTGCTGATTCCTTTAAGAGATGGTTGGATATTTATATGAAACAGAGCTGAAAGCACATGAAAATGGCTAAGACAGGCATTTATGAATTAATTTGTAAGAGAAATATTCACTTTGTGTTACTGAATTGATTTCACAAGGATGATCTGATGATGTTTTCATATGAAATGTACCTTTTGGGAGTGTTGAAGCTGTAGCTATAACACCTCCACCTCCACCAGATTTGCCAAGGGAAGCAGATTAGACTTTGGTGGAGGCAGCTGGCTAGGACACAGGTACAAGGAGAACTGATCCAGAAGACTGAATCCTAGCACTCAGACCTGAGCCTGACTGTGCCAGTCCTTGGGGCTGTTTGGAGCTTGTGCAGAACCCTGGCTCCACCTGAGATTCTTATTTTGAGCCTTCAGCATAATTGTAGCACACAAATGAGCAAGTGTGAAATCCTTGCCTGGGGCTGTGGGGACACAGTAGACTGGATTTCATGTTGGTGATCTCTGGTGCAGCTTTAGTCCTCTGTGCCATTTCACATTTCTTTACCAGTGTTTGAATTAATCCTTTCGTGTTCGTGTTTTGTTCTGTGTCATTTTGGTGCCTGAGGCCGCCTGTGTTTCTAGCTGGCTCTTCTCTCACATGGCCCTTATCTCTAAAGTGGGTGAGTGTTTCTGACTTCAGACTTAGCTCCCATCTAAAGGTGTATTTAAAGGTAAAATGATTTCTAATGCTAAATGGGGTGGGGGAAAATTAGAGCAAGAGAGTTTAAAAATTAATATTGAATATTTATAAGCATCCTCAGTGCATTTGGTGAAACTGGGATGAAAAGGTTTCAAAAAGGTTTCTAATTTCTGCTGTGAGGTGCTTTGTTGTGCTTCACTTACAATGGTAACTGAAGGTGTGAGGCCTGTGGGGCCCGTGAAGGCTCCAGATAGATTTATTTCTACTGGCTTTAGGTCATATTTTCTGTTGGTGTAATTACTGAGCAGTAATGGGATGAAAGGGCTCACCTGTGCCAATTTATGGTTCCTTTCAAAGTCAGGAGTGATGCCTGGGCAGTGCTTGGACGCTGTAGGGAGAGATGTTTTGTGTTATATTTCTTTAAAAAAAGGAAAAAAATTAAATTATTATTTGAGGGATGGGCATAAATTTTTTTCCTTTAGCACCAGTGTTTGTTTGAACTCTCACATCCATGGCCACATATTCATACTAAGGCAGGCAAGGAGCTCTGGAGAGGGTCTTTGTCAGCCTGGCTGAATGAGTGCTGTCTGTGAATCCCATTCACTGACATTTATGCTGATTTTGGTGACCAAAGAAGGTGGGTAACTTGCTATAAATTGCCTTTCTTGTATTTATAAATGATTTTGCTCAAAAAAAATTGTTGCAGACTGTTGTCCCCATTAGTAACTTAACAAAAGATTAAAGTAAACTGGTTTTAGAATATTAGAGTATTGGGGAGAAATATTGGAAATGATGCACATGAGTCAGCAGAGTGCTGTAGGGATTCTGCATTGTGTGAAACAGTGTGAAAGGCAGTATGGGAAGGCTGGGCAGAGATAGTTCCCATTAAAGCAAGAAGGGGCAATCCAGGTTGTTCTTAAGCTTTTTGTAGGCACCATAATGTATGTAGACTCTGTAGTGAGCCAGTAAAATGCAATGTTAAAGACAAGGAGCCAGTAAAATTTTATATTAAAGATAAGCCTTGGAACCAATGTTCATCTTTATTTTTGTATTCTATATTACCTCTTAAAACTAGTGACAGACTGTGAATGCTGGACCTCTCCCTGAGAGCCAGATAAAGTGTTGATGCCACTGGCAGCTTAATTTGACTTGGGAATTTTCTTAAGAATTTATTGCTGCTTCATAATACCTTTGCTAGATGGGCTTTTCTGGTCAGGAGATGCTGATGCTTGTTTTCTGTGTTAGCTCTGCCCAAGGTGGTCTCGCTGCAGTTTTAGAATGAGGAACAGCATCTGATTTTAGTCTTTCTGTGGCTTTTCTTTAAACTTCTGCACTGCTTTGCAGCTGATATCGATTTCCTTTGCTTTGTGACAGGCAAAACTACAACTGGTGTCACTGTGCATATTGTTCAAGGCAAGACCAAGAAAGAAGAGCAGTTTGATTTTCTCTGTCAAGCAGACAAGATGGGATGGGAGTCATCAGCTCTGGGGAACTTCCTCTGTGTGCTGCCCCATCCTAGATCAGGTGTCTCTGAGGAACAGGCTACTTTATACCTGATTTTTCCTTCTCAGAGCAGATGAGGGCTCAGCACTGGACTCTTTTTGTCCCTTTAGTACCAGGGAATGGCATCTCTCAGGAGCAGTGCTTGGGCCTGGCAGAGGAGAATTGTAGCTGTGTGTTTACAGCCCTTCTTCCCAGCAGTGGCACCTAGGGCAGCACAGAGTCACTCCCTTTTCTTTCTGGGGAAAGACTGTAAGGAGGAGAGTGCAGAAAGGTTGAGAACCATGAATTTAACTTACTCATTTTTATTTCAGCAATAATTACACCTCAACCTCTGTGGTTCAGCAGTAGCCTGGGAACAGCTGAGATACCTCAGAC